>RCUC01131822.1:0-131113 GCA_003697995.1 Taxidea taxus jeffersonii | reverse complement strand
GTTTTTGTTTGTCCTGGAAGCTTTTAATCTCTCCTTCTATTTTCAATGATAACCTAGCTGGATAAAGTATTCTTGGCTGCATGTTTTTCTCGTTTAGTGCTCTGAATATATCATGCCAGTTCTTTCTGGCCTGCCAGGTCTCTGTGGATAAGTCTGCTGCCAATCTAATATTTTTACCATTGTATGTTACAGACTTCTTGTCCCGTGCTGCTTTCAGGATTTTCTCTTTGTCGCTAAGACTTGTAAATTTTACTATTAGATGGAGGGGTGTGGGTCGATTCCTATTGATTTTGAGGGGTGTTCTCTGCACCTCCTGGATTTTGATGCTTGTTCCCCTTGCTATATTAGGGAAATTCTCTACAATAATCCTCTCCAGTATACCTTCTGTTCCTATTTCTCTTTCTTCTTCTTCTGGAATCCCAATTATTCTAGTGTTGTTTCGTCTTATGGCATCACTTATCTCTCGAATTCTCCCCTTGTGGTCCAGTAGTTGTTTGTCTCTCTTTTGCTCAGCTTCTTTATTCTCTGTCATTTGGTCTTCTATATCACTAATTTTGTCTTCTGCCTCATTTATCCTAGCAGTAAGAGCCTCCATTTTTTATTGCACCTCATTAATAGCTTTTTTTATTTCAACTTGATTAGACTCTATTTCTTTTATTTCTCCAGAAAGGGTTTTTATTTCTCCTGACAGCGTTTCTCTAATATCTTCCATGCCTTTTTCGAGCCCGGCTAGAACCTTGAGAATCGTCATCCTGAATTCCAGATCTGACATATTACCAATGTCTGTATTGATTAGGTCCCTAGCCTTCGGTCCTGTCTCCAGCTCTTTTTTTTGTGGTGAGTTTTTCCGCCTTGTCATTTTGTCCAGATACGAATCCGCTGTTCTCCTTGTTAAGTGAACTTGGTCTTGGCTGGATTTCTTTGATCTTCTGGGGGAGGGGCCTGTTGTAGTGATTCTCAGGTGTCTCTGCCCCAGGCGGGGTTGCACCGCCCTTACCAAGGGCCTGGCTAAGTCATCCTCTCAGGTTCGCTTTCGGGAGCTTTTGTTCCCTGAACGCTTTCTGTAGAGTTCCGGAGGACGGGAATGACAATGGCGGCCTCCCAATCTCCGGTTCAGAGGAGCCGAGGGCTAGGGGCCCCAGTCTTCAGTGCGCCTTCAGAGAAGAGTGTTTAATCCCTCCAGTCTCCCTAGCTCACGTTTGCGCCGGAGAGTGCGCACGGGCGTCCGCCCGTAGACACCGCAGGCCCGCAGACCCCGCGGGCCGCCGACACCTCGGGCCCGCCGCCACTGCGCGCACCCGCAGACCGCGCGCGCCCGCAGACCGCGCTCAGAGAAAATCGTGCGTCATCAGTCCCGTCTCACTGGCTTCTGGGAGCTCCGAGCTCACCCAGCCTGTGACCAAGCGTCTCTGTCTCTGGCAGAGTCCCACCTGGAGTCTCCGGACCCCGTAGATCCCTGAGCTCTCCCGGGTCGGATTCTCCCCGGATCTTGTGGGGACCCTCGCACAGAGCACCGGCCCGTGCCACAGACCACTAGGAAATCTCGGCTCTGTCTCCGCAGCGGCTTCCCCGCTCTAATACCTGTGAGCTCTGCAACACTCAGACACCCCCGATCCTTCTGTGACCCCGCGGGACCTGAGTCCACGTTGTCCCTGTGAGGTCTTCACCCCCGTTTAGCCTCTGGAGCGATGTCCCTCCGTGGAGCCGACTTTTAAAAGTCCTGATTTTGTGCTCCGCCCCTTGCCAGGAGCCAGCCCCTCCCCCTGGGGTCTCTCTTCCCGTTGCGTTGGATTCACTTCTCCACTGGTCCTACCTTTTAGAAAGTGGTCGATTTTCTGTTCCTAGAATTGTTGTTTTTCTTCTCTTCGATCTCCTCTTGGATTTGTAGGTGTTCGGAATGGTTTGATAGGCTATCTAGCTGATCTCCTGCTGGCTGATGTCGTCTCAGCTGCTACTTCTCCGCCATCTTGACTCCTCCCCCTGTATATACATTTTTTAACTAAATGAAAATGAAACCACATTTTATCAAAATTGTTTGTGAGGAAACCTGGTAGTTCAGCCAGTTAAGAATGGACTCCTAATTTTAGCTCAGGTTATGACCTCCGGGTTCCAAGATCAAGTCCTGTGTTGGGCTCCATGATCAGTGCAGAGTCAGGTTTAGATTCTCTTTCTCCTTCTCTCTCTGTCCTTCCCCTTCCTCACACTATAAACAAACAAACAAATAATTAATTAATTAAAAAAAATACTTGGAAGCTACTGAGCTGTCTTTCAGTAAGTCAATGGACAGATAAAAATTGTGATACAGCCAGACAATGGATTGTTCTCTAGCACTAAAAAGAAATAAACTATCAAACTATAAAAATAAATGGAGAAACTTTAAATGTAAATTACTAAGTGAAAGAAGCTAATCTGAAGTGCTATATCCTACATGATTCCAACTATGACATTCTGTAAAAGGCAAAACTATGGAGACAATAAAAGGGCTGTATTTGCCAAAACCCATAAAATATACAATACCAGAAGTGAATCCTAATGTAAATTATGGAATTTAGAGGATTATGACATGTCAATATAGATCATCAATTGTAACAAGTGTATCATTCTGAGGAATATTGATAATGGGTGAGGTTATATGTGGGGCATGGGCAGTGGGTTTATGGAAAGTCCCCTTACCTTACTCACAATTTTCACTGTCAACCTTCTCTGAAAATAATAATAATAATAATAATAATAAAGTCTTAAAAAACATGTAATAAGTGTAAAAATAAAGTGAAGGATTATCTGCGGGTATGTGTGTGGGGGTGGGGGAAATTGTGGAGATGGAATCTTCTGAGAAATATGAAAATGTATTGAGTTTCATACATTGTTCAGAAGAGTGTAAACACACACAATAATCCATTTTATTGTATATGTATATTTTGGGTTTTGATTAAAATATAAAATTATGTTTATTTGGCAGAGTAATCACTAACTAAATAGAAATGGAATGCTTGGGTGACTCAGTCGGTTAAGTGCTGGGTTCTTGATTTCAGCTTAGATCATGATCTCTGGGTTGTGGGATGGAGTCCTGCATCAGGCTCCATGTTTAATGGGGAATCTGCTTAAGAGTCTCTCTCTCCCTCTGTCCCTTGCCTTGTTTTCTGTCTCTCTCTCTGTCTCTTTCTTCCTCAAATAAATAAATAAATCTTTTTAAAAAAGAAATGGAACATCTATGTATAACCGCCAAACTAGTAAAGGTCAAAGTAATAGTAATAAAAAGTATATTATTCCAAAATAAAACAAAACTGGAGAAAAAAAATCAACAAAGCATGAGACATACAGAAATCACAAATACATATAGATATGCTAGTATTTACAATAAATATAAATAATTTAAAAGTATTAGTTAAAAGAAAGTCACCTTTAGGGAGAATGGACTAGTCAATAGTAGGTCACTGCTCTCTCCTGGAACAATTTTAAAATCCAGGTTATGAACAAATGAATGAATGAATGAATAAATAAATAAATAAATAAATAAATAAATAATAAGTGCTTGCAGACTCTTATAGAGATACAAATGAGCCAAAGATGGCCTCTACGTATTGGCCCCTAGGCTGTTTATTTCTTCACTAGAGGCGGAGATCCATTAACTCAAAAGCCTAATTGTGCCAAACTCAATTTTTTGCACATCCAATAATTTTGAAAATAGCTAAAATAACCAGATTTTTAGTCACTGTTTTGAACACCCCATAACACCTCCCTGAACAGTCACTACCTACTAATAACACAGAGTCTTTGTAGTTCTATGGCCCCACGCTGTCTTTTAGAGCTCTCTGACCCAGACATTCCCTACCTACTCTAAGCCTCCTCTCCAGTTCTTCTGTCCACGTGGGGTTTCACTGTTCTCTTCCCCTTCTGGAATGTGACACCTATGCTATAAACCTCTGGATGGTCTCACACTGTGAGGGATGCATGTCATCCTGTCCAAGGCCTTCAATAAAGGTTTTTGTGTGTTATTACTAAACTAGTTGCAGGCCTAGTCTTACTGCTAAGGGCTCACACTGAAATAACCCCTGATTAAATTAATGATCTATCACTATCTACTATTTTAAAAAAGGGTAAGCCCATTTTAGAAGAAATAATCTCTAAATAGTCTCAGTATAGAAATTAACAGGTATACCAAAACAAAAAACTATGAGTGAAATCCGTGGGGAGGGGGGGAGAAACAGATACACAACTGATAATGATATTATAATTACTTCAGAGAGAGTCCATTATCATATGGTCTCACTTACTTGTGGATCACAAGGAATAACACGGAGGACATTGGGAGATGGAGAGAAGTGAGTTGGGGGAAATTGGAGGGGGAGACGAACCATGAGAGACTATGGACTCTGAGAAACAAAATGAGGGTTTGGGAGGGGAAAGGGGTAGGGGTTGGGTGAGCCTGGTGGTGGGTATTAAGGAGGGCACGTATTGCATGGACCACTGGGCGTAGTGCATAAACAATGAATTTTGGAACACTGAAATAAAATAAAATTTTTTAAAAGATTTTAAAATAAAAATATAGATAAAATAATGGAGAATTTACCCTAGAACTTTAATCTTTAGGAAAGAACCAAATGGAAGTCCCTCCATTCACAATTCCCACATCTGACATTAGGTTAGATGCAATATATGTGTAAACTAGAAGTCCAGAAGGATGGGATAGAAAGAATAGTGAAGAAGCAATACGTAAGAGATAGTAGCTAAACATTTTCTCTAACACTGATGAAAGATACCATCCCACAAATTCAAGGATCTCTGAAAAATCTGTGCAAAGGAAACTGTACTTGAGTACATGATAGTTAAACTGTTGAAAAATAAAGGAAAAGAGAAGCATTTAAATCTAACTCTAGAAATAATGATGTGTTACCTACAAAGAATAATAAAACTGATGGCTGACTCCTCCATGGAAATGATGGAAACCAAAAAAATAATGAAAATATATGTTTAAAGCTCTGAAAGAAAAAGAAATGCCAAAGGAAATTCTATACTCAGTGAAAATGTCATTCAAAAATAAAGATGAGATAATGATGCTTTTAGGTAAAGAGAGAATCTTCCACCAACAACATGCACTAAAATAAATCTACTATAGAAAAATGTTCAAACAGAAGGAAAATGATCCCAGAAACTAGCATGCAATCGCAGGCTGGAATAAAGAGAAATAAAATAGGTAAATGATTAAGTAGATATAAATGGACATTGACTAAATACTGACTATGCAAAATAATGCTAATAATCGTGAGATTCAAAATGCATACATCATCAAACTATATGTCAAAAGCATACACCCACACTTGTACACATAAAAATAAACAAATACACTTAAAAAATGGCCAGAAAGTAATACAAAATAGTAATGATAGTAACTGTTTTGTTTTTTTCATAAGCTGCAAGTAATGTGTTTTGAATAAATGATTTTAATTCTCTCTTTATATATTTCCACAGTTTGCTAAGCACACAAAACAGACAAAAATCTCCATGTTACCTCACAGAGCTGGTTGGAAAGATAAACATCAAAAATACCTAGAGAAATCAAAGTGAAATAAGTCAGACAGAAAAAGATGAATAGCATATGATTTTTATATGTGGAATCTTAAAAACAAAACAGGCGAACAAAGAAACAAACAAACAGACTCTTAAATACAGAGAACAGACTGACGGTTGCCAGAGGGGATGTGGGTGGGGAGATGAGTGAAAGCTACAAAGGGAATGAAGGGGAACAAATTTCCAGTTATAAATAAGTCACGAAGTTGAAAAGTACCATATAGGGAATATTGTCAATAATATTATAATAATGTTGTGCAGTGACAGATGGTGAGTATACTTATGGTGAGGAGTACTGAGTAATGTATGGAATTGTTGAATCAGTATGTTGGACACCTGAAATTAATATAACACTGTATGCTAATTATACGGCAATAAAAATTCTTAGAGGAATGAGATACGTAATAGAGCAGATGGCAATAAGGCTACAAATGGATTGCTATTAGAGCCAAAGGAAATACACACACACACACATACATATTTAAAGATGCTGATTAGCAATGAGGCCAGCCCCTCCTGCAGCTGACTTTACAGAATGTTCTTCAAACAGACAGGTTCCCCACCACGCATGCCTCTTCCACTGCCCTGGAACCCCCAGCAGATCTGGGTGTTTCTATGCTAATATTACCCCCACCGCCCCAGGGGGTGATGAGCTTTGCCAGGGGACTTTTCTGGTGATAGTACTTGAAAGCCCTGTACCCCAGGAATCCCTCAGCATTAGACAAACCAGGACAATTTGTCATCCTACAACTTTATAAAAATAAAACCATTTGTTCCTTCATGCTGGTTAAGCTTACAACAAGGCTGTCCCCCTTGGAACTGTTGTTGCCCTGAAAAGCTGGGCTTATTGATCAGAGTAGCTGCCTCTGGGCTTGGTTTTCAAAATTAGAATAACTCTTTCGCAAGTCATGGAGAATAAGAATAGATATGTCTCCATGGCATAAATGTAAACAGTATAATGACATACATTGGATTGTTACCACTCAGAGTTATTAAAATAATCTTACATATCTCTCACATTATTCTCCAGTTTTTCTCCTTCATTTTGGGTTAAAAATATACCCTACTTCTGATCAGAATTCCCTCTCCTCAGAATGGTCCGGTAGCACTCATTCCAATGCACTACAATAGCCGTAATTATCATTTTCCCCAGCACAGATCACTGGGGAGCTAGACATTTTACACACATAATTTTATTTAATTCTCAAAACAAGCCCAAAAGATATATGTTGTAACTATTTTGAAGATGTGTCAACGGGCTTTCAGAGTGGTTCAGTAATTTGTACAGGGCCAGAAAGCCAGCCAGGACCAAGACAGGGAGGGAAACCATGGTGTGCCTAACTGTAAAGTTCAATTTTTTAAATAATTCATCCTAAAATTTACTTTGAGAAGCTTTATGAGTCATCAAACATGAAATTGAGGTTTTAAAAGTGATTAATTCTTCTAACCTCTAGTTTTTGTTAAACACCCCTTTCCATTTTGAGCTGAATAGATTTAAATAATATGATCTAAAGTGACTTAAATTAGAGGAAATATGCATCCATTTTATCTAGGCGCACAAATGTCTCTTTGCTATACATTGCTCTCTAAATAGAAATTGCTTTAGATAAAAAAATTTAATAGCTGAAATAATTATATACTTTCTAGGTGAGTCATTCTGCAACTTTTAGTCTTTGGGAAGATTCCATATTTCTGGTTATCTGCTATGGAATGGTAAAATTACAGTCCGTTATTAAGCACATTTTTTTTACCCATACCATTGACATGTGCATCAGAGGTACAGTTAATATTTACCCTAATACAAAAGATGTATTTTAAAATTTAAATTGGGGACCTTTCAATGATCCCATTAGGCATGCCACTACATTTAACTAGATAGAACCCTGGGAAAAGACTGAATTTAGAAAAAAAAATGTTGATTAAATTTAATCAAATTCCACAAATATTTAATGCTTTCCTCCTTCCTATACAGCAGGCACCTCTATCAGAAATACAGAGTTGACATACTACTTCTGTCTTGATGAACTTTCTATCTACATGAGCAACCAATTTGGGTATCAGCAAATACAGCATCACATGGTGTGGCAAATATCTCTGTAGACATATGTATAAGGTATGGAAGTGACAGAGTAGAAAGCGATTCTGAAGGTGGAGAAAGTGTATCAGGGAAGGCTTTTCACCAAGGTTGCAGAGAGAATGTGGGTGGCAGGGTTGAGTGAAATAGATAAAAGTTATGCGCATCCCGAAGAGCACTGAGAAATGTATAGAATTGTTGAATGTCTAAGCTGAATGTTGAAGGATGAGAGAAAACACTGTGAATTAGAGACCCCTACAATCTGTTCTAAAGGATTTGATCCATCTCCTTTGTTGTACTTTCAAGTCTGGTCAGTCATAATCCAGATGTCCCACATAGACTCCATCCATTCTCACCCCCGGATTTTTCCTCGTATATTCAATTCAGACGCACTCTCTATCATTTGGCTCTGCCTGTGTTGTGTGTATCCTACTAGAGCACTGTCAGGTGCCACAACTATCTGAAAACTTCCCCTATTACAAATGGGCATAAACTTTCTCTCCCCTTTGAAACAACACAACTTGCTCTGTTATGTCATTATCAAAACTCTAGTTTGTTTTGGGGTTACTGGAGTAACCCTTCTTTCTAAATATATGGTATGCTTTCTGAAAATACAGAATAGACTTCATTAACATGAGCCCCTCCTCCTTCTCACATTCCTCCACCCATCACTGACCACCACACTGAGCTCAGGGTCTGCAACAGAGTAGGGGGTTCCATACATAGGACCTCTTTGATGAAGGGAATTTTGCCTGAGAAATGAGCCATGGCATCCTTGACAGGAAAACGAGAAGTTTTCACTCCCTGTAGTGAGTATATATAATATATGCTCTTACAGAATATAAATGGAATTTTAAATAAAATCCAATATTGAAATGTACTAAGATGCCATCCATTTAAAAGGATCATTTCACAGGAAACTAGTCTTTCATTAATGCTTTGTTTATGATTTTCAGTCAGAGATAAAGAAACTGCAAGAAATTTGCCTTCTCAATTTGTCTCAAGGGCTCACTCAGAGCACTTGGCTAATTTTAAGTTCTAGAATATAGAGGGACTCTATATCTAGGACTCTGTCTGGGATCTAGATAGAAGAATAAGATCTAAAAAATGTCAGAAAACCTAAGGAAAGAAAAAGAACAAAAAAGTTTTGAAGGCCTTTGAGTGGTCAAGAAAAGAAAGGACTGAGGGAGGAATTGGGTTTTAGGAGGAGGAATCATTTAGCAAAAGCAACCAAACATGACAAGAAATTGATTTCAGGTGGGAAAGGGAAAACAAGCATTTTGGGGCAAGGTAAATAAGTTCAGCTAATGTTAACCAACATAAAGGTTATACTACTTAAAGTTAGGATGGGATATTAAGCCCAGGAAATAGCCCGGCCAGTATCTCCAAGGATCCCATAAATGATTCATGTCTTATTTCTAAGGGATCACAGTATCCATTTCTTTTCATAACTTCCACAGTGAAAAAAGTAAGGTGTTCTCCTTTCCCTAATTTATTTTTTATAAAATGGAAATTTGGAAATGTAAGAATACTGCACATTCCTAAATTTTCCTTAATATTATGCAGAATCTATAATTCTTATTTCAGGTCTTGGCAGTCTGCCAGGAACTAAAACAAAACAAAAGGAATGCTAAAAGAATCTCTTAGTGAGCTTAAATTATGCATTCCACTTTCATGCATGGAACAGTTCCTTGTAAAATTGAATATCTCACTAAAGCTTGCAAGGAAGGTTGATGAAAGATATAAACTTTGTAGTCAAGGTCATTTCTTACTTTATCCTTTTGATTATATTTTATTCTTTTCCATGTCTTCATACAATATTTTAAATGAGGAAGATGGAAAATTACTTAGAAAAGAGTTATATTTATATCCATCACTAAGGCACCTTAAATTTATGTTTAAGAACTTTGATCAGAAGCTCTTACAAGATGAAGACAAGTTCAGAGAATTGCTCTGTGGGAGCAGCCAGTAAAAGTCAGAGATAACCAAATGGAACTAGGAAGCTATCTCAGTAAAACTCAGAGAGGTTGAATTACTATTTTTTTCTTTATTTCATGACATAAAATAAAGTACAATATTATGTTCAGGGCTTGGAGAATATCAAAAAGGTAAGCTTTCTAATTCCAGTGGATTCATTATGGTAGACCCTACTACTCTAACAAATAAACCTTGGAATAAATAATGGCTTAAGCATAGCACCCTTGTACAGTCCTAGGCTAGTGTAAAACCAGTGGAATGTCCACTCTCCATGCAATCATCCAAGGACCCAAGCTGTCAGAAGCTCTGCTGACTTGAACATATGGTTTCCAAGGTTACCTTCTCCATTGTGGGCATCCAGAGGAGAAAAAGAAAATGAAGGAGCACAAGTGTTCATGGGTCACATCTGAAAGTGATTATAGATTACTTTGGCTCATGTTTGCCAGTCACTTGGCCACACATGGAGGTGGGAGTGGGTTTGAAGAGTTGTAGTTCCAAACATAGAAGACACTTCTTAAGATTTATCCCACAATGTGGAGGAGGAAGAATACGTATTTGGTGGACAATGTGCCATCTCAACTATAATCCTACAAGTTGTAGAAAGTAGTACTAAGGGCAACCACTTGTCAGAGGATCTGAGACAGTAGGTAGGCGATGTAGAATCAGATAAGGTCGGAATGTGCCTTCAAGTCCCTCTATCGCTTATTTGTAAATGCAAAGTCAATGCTTCTTGAAAAATAAAAATGGGAAAATCTATCTATATCCTTGAAGCTGTGAGCAGGATAGGAAGGCTTCTAATCCAGAGCTAACACAGACCCAATCATGAAAAGACAAATGATCGATTTTGGGTTAAAGATAGTGCACAAAGGACAATCTTAGGCTCCCTCTCTTAATCTAATAGCTTAGTAATGAAAGAAAATATATGAAATGTTAAGCTAAGATATGCAGAGGTCAAAGGTAGGGAAACACCAGAGTTATGGATGATAGGAAGACACAACAGAAGGCATCAGCAATCCAAACTCTACAGTACATGAATGAGTCACCTAGGATGACTTTCTGGAGCATATGGCTTTGCCTGACCTCTCAGGTTATTACAAACCTGCGTAACAGCCTTCCATAACTGGTAAAAACAAAATTTTCTCAGCCTTTTTGTCTATTTTTATCAAAATAGGGCATATGATGGTATAGTTTTCTTTTCAATTAATACATTTTATGTCACTAAATATTATTCTGAAGTGTTATTTAAATGCTTCATTATATACTATCATAGCATATTCATAGTATATGGTAGTTAAAACAATACATACATACATTCTATGATCTAGGCCCCATCCTTATTTTTATATCATATCTCATTAAGTACTCACAATCATGCTATGCAGTGGATATTTTTTTTTAAGATTTTATTTATTTATTTGACAGAGAGAGATCACAAGTAGGCAGAGAGGCAAGCAGAGAGAGAGGAAGGGAAGCAGGCTCCCTGCTGAGCAGAGAGCCTGATGCGAGGCTGGATCCCAGGACTCTGGGATCATGACCTGAGCTGAAGGCAGAGGCTTTAACCCACTGAGCCACCCAGGTGCCCCTACAGTGGATATTTTGACTATCATCCCCAACTTAAAAATGTAAAAACTGAGAGTCTCTGAGATAGCATACTTTTCACAAGATCACACATTGATTCCACTTTTATTTACCTGTTCTTAGAATCTTTGTGAAGCTTAGCTCTGTTTCCTAAGTAAAATGACTGCATTTCAAGCATCCTTTTGTGCTCTAATTTTTAATTCTGCCACGAAATTGGGAAGACAAAAGCAATTCAGTTCAGCACGGGAAAAAAAAAGCTCACATTTATCAGCCTCCACCAGAAGAAGCAGTTTATTGGTGCCCCCAAGCTAGTTTCAGAAAATACTTCCACATGATCTAAGGCTTAATCCAGAAATGGCCTAAAAAACTGGACTGCTGCCATGCCATGAATCCAAGAAGAGAGCTATTTTAAAGTCCTCTTCTTGAATAACAACAAATAAAACAATACAGACTTCAAACGGTTGATTTTTTTAATAAGACAAAACTGGAAGAGTTCCTTTTGCTCCATAAAGCACTGAGTTTACCCAACAGACTTTAGGTAATATTAATAATGCACATTTCTATTGTGCCCATTGTTCACAGACATTTTGGTGTGCTACCTTCACACCATCTGCAGATAAAGCAGGTGTTCTGTTGTCAGAAGGTATGCTCACAGTTACCCCCAGAGCCGTGTTAGAACCCCATCCTTCGGGTTCTAAGTTTAAAGTCCTCACTTTTTTGATTACCTCAAGCAATCTTGCAATTTCTCTCCAGTCCTGCGAGTCCCAAGGAAACTTATTAATTTTATAGATGTACCTTTCTTTCTGTTGGCTTAAGACAGTAAATGCAGAATTTGTGTTTCATACATAAATTCTAGTCTGATGCAAAAATACTGGCAAATGTCTTAAACCTTAACACTTTTCCAGAGGCAGAAGTCATCATAAAGCGTTCAGAAAACAAAATTGAGAGCATCTTACCAAACATTAAATGAGAGCCTATTTGTGATAAATACTGCAGGAAAAAGTGGAGAGGAACGAGATGTCAGGAGTTCAGTATTTAAAAGAGAGGATGAGAAAATTACAAATTACTTTAACACAAGGGAAATCAAAAGGTGTCATAGCAATGAAATATAAAATGTAACATGTATGTATGGTTAATGGAGGGGAAGATCATGCTTATTTGAAGGGATGATAAAATCTTTGGGAGAAAGTTACATTTGAAATGGGCCTCAAGGGAGTAATATAATTTCTGGGACTGGAAATGAAATAGAACACATGGGACCCATTTCCAATGGGGAGAAAGCTTAATACAGCTGAAGGAGAAGAGTCCCTGTGTAGAAGACCATAAAACACAGGGTCTTATGTAGTATAGAGTTTGTATTTAAATTCATTGAACACTTTTACATGAAGAATAATAGATTTGATATATTTGGGAATCAGAGGAGATAAATTTTATTCTATATTAAGTTGGCTTGAAAGAAGCTTCTGTTGAAGATGAGAAAGTAGTAGAGTAGTAGCTCAGTTTTCTAATAAAGCAAGGTCTCAATGGGGAGGGGCAAGGCAGGTCAGGACAGTGGATATTTTCTGCAAGTAGAAATTGCAAGGCATGGGAAATTCACAAATTGAGCTCAGCAACTGAATAGGCTATAGAGATATTAACACACCAGATTCAAAGAGGACAGACTACTGGAAATTTTGGCCAGGGTAACATACTTTACATATCTCTAAGATTTTCTTTTAGAGAATTTAAATGTTTCTTCATTTATCCATTTAATTATTTTCACTATATCCTCATATTGTGTCCATTTTACAAGGAAGGAATTGAAGGTGCCGCGAAACCACACACCTGGGCACTTTACTGTGCTCCAGATTCAGCTGTTGCCTGGACTCCTGGTATTCTGAACTACAAGCCACTAAATCACTTCATATTTTCTCAGAAAGCAAGGTGGGAAATTTTAAGCGCACTTGTCGGATTCTTACTTAAATAGCTCCCGCCTGGGAATGGATTATTAATTTAAGAGATACCAAGTAGAAATCCTTTGTATCAAAACAACCTCTGTAGGTGAGAAGGATTATTATTTTAGCTTTCCACCTTCTGAACTCATCCAAATCAGACTTTCAGCACCATTTATTAGACAGTGTAATTATTAGGCACTCACTTTGGAATCCCGGTTGACCTTAAGGAGAGGCAGTACAGCACTGAAAGGATTAGGAGTGTGGCCTCTGCTCTCAGTCTTCTCAAGTTTCAATTCCGCTTCTATCATTTTACTATCCAGGTGACTGTGGGCAAATTACTTAATATTTCTGTACCTCCAATTCTTAGGCTATAAAACTGAGATGGTAATAATAGTACCTACATCAGAAGCTCCTTCTGAAGTCAAAGGCACTGTGACCTGTACCAAGTACAAGAGTGCCTGCCACATAGAAAGTGCTCCCTAAACATCAAGTAGAACACTTAACCATCCTGTTGTGGCAACTAGAAGGTAAGCTCCTTGAGAATAGGGAATGACTTTCATAGTTCAATATGAACGTCCTAATGTTACTGAACCCCCAAGGCCAGGTTCTTGAGTCTCATTATCATAAAAATGAACACTGGACTCCAGACAAAGAAAGCAGGCAGAGCTTATTCGAGGCAACTTGCATGCAAAGGAGTCCACGAGAAAGAAGAAGGTTGCTCTCTGAAGGGGTGGTGTGCAAGGCTTATAAAGGCACTTTTTCAAAGGGTGAGGGGCTCGGAGTGGAGAAGCATCCTTCAGTTCCACGGCCATTATCCTGTGCTCATTATTTTTTAGTGGACACAAGACAGTCACGGGATGCCTTTATTCGAGGTCAACATTTTCTAGGCCTCCTGGAAAGTAGAAATACTTATGCACGTGTGCTTTAAATTATTGCTTCTAATTTTGCTCAGACAACCATTACTCCCTAATACCTGTTACCTCTCATTTGTTCTCTTTCCCCAAAGGAGGTATTTGTCTCTAAATGTATGGAAACTTTTAACACTTGACCTTGGACCAGTGGCTTTACAGAAGTTAAGTCCCTCTTGTTTTCCTTACACTGTCTTGGTATATTTCTCAGCACAATACATTTAGGTTGAATGAACCAAAACTATTCCAGAGAACATTTTTGGTCTTTAGAGTCTGAGAGCACACTCAGTAGAGGGCAAGGTCTAAACGGGCAATAGACATTTTTCACTGAAGAGAGAAAAATCTACGATTCAGGATCCCAAGAAAATTAAGGTTGTTTAAAGAAAGTTGATTTTTGGTTTTTATTATTTGCCTTCAGATACTTCAGATACAGTAAGCTGTGAAATGTCTCAGTTGAGACAATAGACCAGTGAAATTTAGCTTAGTCCAACAAACTGGGCCTAAAAATAAATTCCTGGTTAAAAGCCAGCCTTAAATTTCAAGAACAAATCTGCAAGGGTTAGAGAAGAGAAGGAACATAGAGGCTTGGATGTGCATGGAACTCAGTCCTTCAGACTCACATAAAAATCCAGGTTCTACCACTTCCTAGCCATGTGACAAACATAATATCCATCCTCACATGTACCCGTTCTTTCTAGGCTCCCTCTCTCTCTCTCTCTCTCTCTATTTCTTTCTTTCTCACTCACATGCACCAAACATTAAGTAGGTTTCCTAAGACAAGATTTTAATAAGATATCTCCAGCCAATAATGCAGGTAGATAGTGATTGTTCATAAATATCATATACATTTCTGAGTGTTTATTTAAAATTTATGAAATAAAAATTAGAATTTCTACAATATATAACATGAAATATCTATCATTTATTTTGACCTTAATATGACAGCTCTTGCATGTTTTTACAGATGATAGGTTCCTAAGCATTTCCTTATTTGATTCAATAATTGTATGCATCAGTTCACTTGTATTTTTTAAAAATATATATATATGTTCTAAAGCTTTAAAAGGTGTAAAAAAGGCTGAATGATGAATGAGATCTCAAAGGAAACTAGAATAAATGCTGATGCTACCTGAGAAGAGAGATCAGACTAGAGAGTGAGCAGAAGCTCTTGTATGAAAAAGGACCAAGACCAGGGATGAAAGAAAAGGGGAATGGGCATGGGAAGAGCACCTTGCTCCATGCTAATGAGAGAGGACTCGCCCAAAGCTGCCATGTGGATGAGCACTGCATCCAAATCCAGGGTTACAGGCACGGGGGCAGAGCAGATTACAGGGGACAAGCATTCACTAAGTCAGGTAGATCTAGTCACCACGGGGATCTGGAGCAGAAGACTATGACACATTTGGCTCAAATGATTGGCAATAAAATCTCTCCGACCTTCAGTCCCCTCGTGTCTAAAATGAGAAGACTAACAGCTTCAAGTCTCCCTAGGAACCATGCTGGGGATGATCTGTCATCACAGCCCCTCCACCTACTTGCCAGCACCCTTCTGGGAAAAGCCAAAGTTTGAAAAAATCTCCTTCTCCCCTGCAGAAGAAGTTAGGCTTAAGTAAAAATAATCAATGTGGCTAGCATTTGTTCCATGTTCCTATTGTGCCAAGAGCTCTAATGAGCACTTTATACACACTATTTAATCCCCACACCAGCCTTATGATATGGGTATCATTCCACTTCGTGGCCTACAGAGAAGGCAATGGAGCCCAGAGCTTGGGCACAAAATACTTGGCTTAAGTGACAGAGCCCCATCTGGCCTTAAACTCAATGAAGGTGTCCACCCTTGACCTTGGCCATTGCACCACTAGCTCTCCAGGAAGCTGAGTTCTGGATCTCTCTGAAGAGGCAGTTCAGCCAGAACCTGAACAAGAAGGCTCCCTCAGTGTGAATCATGGAGAGCTTAGAACACCAGGTTCTTAAACAGTGTCAAGGACGAGCTGAGCTTCAGACTTAGGAAGATTAATACACATTGCCCCAGGAAAGGAAGTCCTGGTAAGGCTAAGAGCCTAGTAATCAGTAGGGGGAAAAATGGTTTAAACAGAAAAAAGGAGAACTTAACTTGTGACTAAGAGTACTTTCTTCTTTGTTCTTTTCCCTAATGTTATTTCTGGTGTTGTATTTAAAATTAATACACGGCTCCCTATTCCTACTCTCATGAAGAAGCAGTTTTGGAGAAAAAGAACTAGTTGGGATATCTTTCACTCTGTATTTGCCTACGAACAGAAGTCTATTGCGATTGGCCACTAAAAATTAAATCTAACAATACCCAAGGCACTCCCTGAGAAGATAGGCATCAAAGTCGGCTGTGGCGTGTAGGACCTCAAATGTGTGAAAACAAGCAAACAATACAGAAAACTTATGAGGCAGCTATCACAAAAGACAGACTTCATGTTAAGGGTCAGCAGATCTGGGTTCAAGGACCACCCAAGTGATATCTGAACTCCACACCTTGGCATGAGAATTCTTCCTGGTCTGTCCTCCCAGCATCATCAGACCAAGTTCTCCTCTGGGAGCCTTCCACTACCCCCAGCCATTAGGTCTTAATGCCCCATAAATACCCATCTCCAATGCCACCAAGCATGCCCTGAAGATTCACCCTGTGTCTCTCAGAGGCTAAACAGAATGACACCTGCCACATAGTGGGTGTTTAACGCACTTGGCCAAAGCAAAACCCTGAAATCACCAACTGAGCTCACAGTATCCACTGAAGCACTTGGAAAGGAAAATGTTATGCCTGGGCCTATTATATGTGGATATTTGCAGTGAAATAAAGACTGCCGATGGAATCTATGAAAATAGAATGAGTTCACAAATGGTCATACGGTGCTTATCATTTGGGGGCATCTTCTCTAGTCCAGGCACTGATCTCATTGAGTGAACCATAAAGCCAGATCAGAGTATCAAATGGATGAAAGTCAGCCAAGACAAGAAAACAAGGACCACGCAGAATGACCAGAATGCTATCAACACAGAGTTGAGACTACACCAAGGGAAGGGCAGCCGTGCAGTTGGGAGAGGCTGGTGGAAGAGCTCTTCCAACACACACACACACGCATTCCTTCTTCCCAATTTCCTTAGTCAGGAACTCAGGACCAATCAAAGTAAGGTTGCCACAGGTCTACACAGAGCACACTCACTCGTCCACAGCCTTTCCTTGGCCCCATGTTTACTACAGGGCTTCTTGCCTCTAGTAACAGAAGACTGGGCCTGGGACTGAGAAGAAAGCCGAGTTCTTGCTACCCCCTGCCCTTTATACGCAGGCTAACGTTACCATTCCTGAGCAGCTCACACTGATAATTAGTGCTCTTCCACATTTATATTTTGGTTTACATTTATTTATTTTTATATTCACCAGAATCTCTTGGTTCTTGAACTAAATAGCACCAGGAAGGCCATATCCTCTACTAGCAGAGAGGAAGCAGGGTCTATGCCCAGATAACAATTTTCTTATTTTTTTTTCTTATTAAAGTATAGTTGACATACAAGGTCATAGAAGTTTCAGGTGCACATCATTATGATTCCACAATTCTACAAGTTTCTCAGAGCTTTATCACAATAGTCACCATATATTATTACAATATTATTGACTACATTCTCTATGTTGTACTTTTCATCACCATGACTTATTTATTTTATAACTGGAAGTTTTACACCTTAATATCCTTTACCTATTTCTTGAAATAGATCTTAACACTGCATTGTGAGGGAGGCATTTGAGAGAGAAAGATCTATAGGCATGGAGTCTTGAGATGAGGCAGATGCATGCTCCTATAGTTCCTAAGTAGGCTTTATTTACTTTTAGGAAACAATCCGTCTTTCATAATCTCCAGAAGTTGTCCAGGCCTTTACCCTCTGAATAGATAAAAGAGTACAAAGAAACCTCACCTTCGACATGAAATCTCTCCTCCCCAAAGTCATAATGGGCAAAAGTTAGTAAAGTAATAACCCTCAAGTTTTATAAATATGTATCAAAACATGAACAATTTAAATGGAAATTTTCGTCTTATTAAAAATAAAGAATCTTATTAAAAATAAAGAATAAAGAAAGATACTTGGGCTAACTGGGGGCAATGTAGAACGTGTGGCTCTAGCCCAGGCTGTCCCTAAGGCTCCAAAGAAAGTCCCAAACCCCCTCTACTCCTGGCACTGCCTCCTCTCAGTGTGGCCTTGAACAACTTGATTTACCACAGACATTTTCTCACGAGTCTAATTACCTTTAAGTTCACGTCTAGCTCCAGCTTTTTAAAATTTTAAATTTAATCAACTCTTAAAGAGCAAATGGAAAGTTATGGGCTTATGAGAAAAGAGCCTGCAAATGAAGACTCCTGGGGAAGAAAAAGGAATTCAGCATTTGCAATAAGAGGCAAACCATGTGTTTGGTACCACTGTGCCACTGAACGGATATAACCTTAAGCCTCATTTGTTACTAACTCAGAGAAATGGCTGACAGAAAATGTACTCAATACCGTAGGTATATAACGAAAGTCCAGGGGAACGTTACATTCTGAGCAGCCACTGAAGATGACAACCTTAGTTCACAGTGAGATTTGCACGCTCACCAGTGACAAGGTGGACAAGTGTAGTCTGAGGGCACCCTCTGCACACATGGTCACTTCTCAGAGGGTTGATCTGAGAACAAAAAGGGACCAACTGGACCTACATGTGAGAAAAACAGCCCTAAGTAATAGTCTGAAGATGAGATCAAAAGATAATATTTTTAAATCTATTTCTCAAGGAAGTTGAACACTTTGAAGTCTAACACTCACAAAGATCACTCTAAACACATTTTAATGGAATGTAAGTCACAGATACAAGGTAGGTGTAGGAGAGCAGAAGCAAAAAGTTACACCGGAGGCAAGGTTTGGGGTGTCGGAATTTGTTCTTGAAACATTCTTATTATTTTGTTAACACAAACACTCTTAGTCTTCCCACCTAGAATGTCATGTCAGGGCCAACATCAAGTCACAGAAGTAGGCCAAGTGTGTCTGTGTATGCCCTCTGAAAACAATAATAGCTTTTAAAAATTAGAGGTAGGGGCATCTGGATGGTTCAGTTGGTTATGCGTCCGACTCTCGACTTCGGCCTAGGTAATGATCTCATGGGTTGTGAGACTGAGGCCTGCGCTGGGCAACTTAGCACAGAGTCTGCTTGTAGATTCTCTTCCACTGCCCCTCCCCACTGCTCAAGTAAATAAATCTTTAAAGAAATTGGAGTTAATTTGTTGTTCAGTCATTAGACTGTATAAAATTTAAGAACAAATGACTAGTCCATGGCCATGGACTAGATTGGGGTCAGAATGAGTGAAAGAATTCAAGCCTCAGTTCCATGCTGTTCCTATGACAGTATGCTCTCTGCATAGAGAATTATCCCAGAAAACAAAATCATAACATACTCCTTCTTAGGTCAGACTTGTGGTCATCTTATCCAGTATCACAATCTGCCATGGGCCCTGAACAAATACGTGTTGACCAGGTAGACAGAGACCACCTTTCCAGGAATATGGATGTCCGAACCATGACTCACAGTCACTCTACACGTCCAAAACAAGCAACAAGGTCTACTACATGTCACTAAGTAGCAAATGATGAAAAGAAAATGGCTATGTTTTTGAGTTCATTTCTAGGACATTGTGGGAGTTTCACAACAGAAACCAGTCTCCTATATAAAAGCTGTTATTCAATCAAGGCAAAGTTCTTTTGTATACCTTGAAATTTGCTTCTTCCAGTTCTTTCCAGGAGAATGTTGCAAACTGCCCAGAATTGAACTCTTTAAAGAAAACAACAGCCACTGGCATCAGAGTCCACCAAACCTGCACCTTCTGTATGCAAAGTTTCTGCTTTAATCTTAACCACCCTATAAAGTGTCCTTCCCTGAAAATGGGGGCCATTGGCTAGAACCCTGCATGACCCAGGCATCACAGACTCATAATTTAAAAGGGCTTATTATTTATGAAAATCTATGTAAGTGAAGATTCACAGTGAGTCTGAGTAAGAATCACCTACCTCTAAATGTTAGAGCATCTGAAGACATCTCTGTCTCCACTCATTGCAGAGAGTGATCTCATGCAGCTCATGGCTTTAAATACCATTTAGGTGCAGGTAACAGCAAATACACATTTCTTCTCCAAACTTTTCCCTAAGTTTGTTGTCTGTTATGGGCTGAATTGTGTTCACCCAAAAGTCATATTTGAAATTCTTAACCCTCTTACCTTATAATGCAATCTTAGTTAGAGTAAGGGCCTTGCAAACATAACCAAATGAAAATGAGGTTAGGAGGGAGGGTCTTAATCCAATATGACTGGTATCCTTATAAGAAGAAGAAATCTGGACACAGACATGCACAGAAGGAACATGACATAAGGAAGCATAGGCAGAAGACAGTCATCTCCAAGTCAAGGAGAAGGTCCTCAACACATCCTTGCTCTCACATATTAGAAGGAATCAAACCTGCTGGCTCCTTGATCTTGGAAATCTAGCCTCCAAAACTTAAGACTGTAAATTTCTATTATTTAACTCACATAGTTTGAGGTCTTTTTTACAGTTGCCTTGCCAAATTAATACAGCAACTCAATTTGAATATCTAATAAATACCTTAAACTCAACATGTCCAGGCCCATAGCTTGGACTCCACCTGCTCCAACCTGGTGCTCTCCAACATCCCCTATTTCTATAAATAGCAATTGTAACGTGCAGATCTCTATGACCAAAACCAATGAAATCATCCTTCAGTCCTGGCTTTCTTTCATGCTACTTAAATCATTAATTCTTTAAATAATTTAATATTTGGTTACCATTCCTTCAAACAATATCCAAAAATGGGCCACTTATCACCCCTGTCCACTTCTGTCATCCAAATCAAACTTCCAACCCCTTTCATCTGGATCACTGTAATAGTTCATTTACTTGTCTCTTTCCTTCCATACTTGTCTTCTTATAATCCAATCTCCACACAGCAGCAAGAGTGATACTTTTAGGTGAGAGCATTTGAATCCTCTGCTCAAGATCCCACAAAGTTTCTTTATCTATTTTTTATTTATCTATTCATTTGAAGTCATATCAAGGTGTACAATGTTTTATTTGTGTTGTCATCATAAGTAACTCTCAGACATCTTTTCCTGTCTTTCTCTCCATTTCTAGTTCTAGCTCTGTTCCAACCAATCTAGCCATTCTTTTGTTCCTCCAACAGGCCAAGCATAGTTCTTCCCCAGGGCCCTAGAACTTACTTCTCCTTCAAAAAGATTCATCTTCCTTCAGATATCCATTATACTACCTCTTCCTTATTCATGATTCTGCTGCAATGGCACCTAATCCAAGACTTTGTGACCATTTTGCCTAAATGGTACCCCCACATATTTAATTACTTTCCATTATGGGCCTCCCACAAGGCTCCCTGAAAGATGGAACATTGTCTCTTCTGTTAATTGCTATGATTGTACCATCTAAACAGTACCTGGAATCTGAAATATTTGTTGAAGGAAAGAATGAAGCAAGAAGAAAGGAAGCAAGGAAAGAAGGAAGCAAGGAGGGAAGGAAGGAAAGCATTTATATCTTTCCATCAGGGAACTTAGAGGGAAGGCTTTCAGACAGCTCTTTTCATGAAAAATGAGGAAATTTCTGACATTAATTCTAAGGGAAGGAAAAAGCCTTTCTGAGATTTAGTCAGTAAGTAAAGTCTGAGTCATCAAAGGGAAAGTTTGTAACTATCTCTAGGACATGTTAATGCGATCTGAGTTAGAGTAGTTCTCACTGGCCTCAAATCTAAATCCTTTAATGAACAGGGTGGTCATAGGTAAAATCTGGAAGAGCTTTGTCACTAAAATTCTGCACAACATTGGGACAACATTCCATATGTATTGCTGGAACCCAGGGGAGATAGGTTTCTTGCACCACACATCACAGAGAAGCTTTCATATCTGGAAAGCTCAAGTGATGGTGGTGAAGTCCTTGAGAGAAAGTATGATGTCACATTATGCCCAGTAGAGTTGATAGTGCCCAGAGCCCACTGGAGACCTATGGAGACCATGGGGCACAACAGAGCAAATAGCAATGGCCAAGAAACCTGCCGTGATAGGCAAAAGCAAACACTGCACCCAACAGGTGCAGAATTTTTTCTTGCAAACAAGTAACCTACTCCCCAAGGACTTCTAGAAAAAGCTGGGAAGACAATATTTTAGTAAGCCAGAGGCACAATATTATATAGATTTACCTAAAGTTCAGTTCCTATTTCTGTGACCTCACTTGCCCCCTCCCCAAATTTGTGAGCCCTAGAGAAACTCAGCATATATGTAAATGTTTAATAAAGATATATGAGATATAAATTTTCCAAAAAATTAGCATGATTTAGCTTTTTTCTATGAAATAAGGATTTTTATTAGGAATATTAAGTATGGTAGGTACTGTCCATTGTTGATGCTCTCAAGCTGCTAGAGCAAATATTGTATCTGCC
Source organism: Taxidea taxus jeffersonii (assembly GCA_003697995.1). Lineage (NCBI taxonomy): Eukaryota > Metazoa > Chordata > Mammalia > Carnivora > Mustelidae > Taxidea > Taxidea taxus. The sequence goes on along the minus strand of RCUC01131822.1, from coordinate 108,575 downwards.
CCTGAATTAAGTGTCTCTAGCTCCATCCATGTCATAGCAAATGGCAAGATTTCATTCTTTCTGATGGCTGAACAATATGCTATTGTATATGTGTGTGTGTGTGTGTGTGCATCTATATCACACTTTCCATATATACAATATTCCTGTGTGTATGTGTGTAGATAGATATATAGATTACATCTTCTTCGTCCATTCATCAGTTGACAGACATTGGGCTGTCTCCATAGTGGATGCAGCTAGAATGTATTATGCTAAGTGAAATAAGTTAATCAAAGAAAGACAAATACCATATGATCTCACTCATATGTGGAATTTAAGAAAGAAAACAGATGAACAAATGGGAGGGAGGCAAAGAAAAAAAGAAGAGAGGTTAACAACCTATAAGATGGTACAGAACAAATAGAGTTGATGGAGCGAAGTGGTTGGGGGATGGGCTAGATGGGCGATGGGGATTAAAGAGAGCACTTGTGGTGAGCCCTGTGTGTTGTATGTAAGTGATGAATCACTGTATTCAACTCCAGAAACCAATATTGTATTCTACGGTAACTAACAAAATTTAAATTAAAAAAAATAGCTCTACCCATACTTGTGTCTTCTCTGTTAATTTGTGTCAGAAGACATTTAAAATTAAAACTATTAGTTCTCACTTTTCATTGTTGCCAATGTGCCTGCTTATAGAAATTGCATATTTCCTTTTATCTGCTGTTTCCATTTTGAAAGAGGAAACCAAATCCTTGGCTACAATTCTTATCAATTCAACAGTTACATAGAGGTCAAATTATATGCCAGGAAATGCAGAGAATAAAAAGATGAGCATGATCTCACCAATATGTAGAATCTTAAGAAAAAAAGTCAAGCTCAAAGTAACAGAAAGTAGGATGGTGGTTATCAGAGGCTAGATGGTGGGGGGAAAGGAGTCAGATTGACTCCAGCGTATAAAATTTCTAGTATGAGATAAATAAATTCTGTCAGTTCTGAGATCTGATGTACAGCATGGTGACTATAGTTAATCATGTGTTGTATACTTCAAATTCTCTAAGAGAGGAGACCTCAAATGTTCTTAACTCACACAGAGAAATGAAAAAAATGATAACTACCTGAGCTGTTAGATATATTAACTAGCTTGATTATGCTAATCATTTCACAATGGACACATTTACCAAAATATCACATGTATACTCCTTAAATATATACAATTTTTATTTGTCAATCATACCTCCATAAAACTGAAAAAAATTCATCCTGTTGAATTTTACACACTAAAAATAAACAAGTGAAGTAAATCTTTGGTACATATGGCTAAGAAACCACCTCTGTTCTCTCATACAAGTGGATGAGCTTCAGAGAGATTCTAATCTGAGGGAAATACACCTTGTTTAGTCCATGAATTTTCTAACATCTTCTGTGTCTGTTCAGAGGTTGTCTCTACATGGTTCATGGTCCTTAGTTATATTCAAATGAGATGTTGCTCCTAAAAGACAGCTTCAGAAGACTAAAGTTTTATAGTATTCATACACACACACACACACACACACACACAGGGTACAAGCCAGATTTAATAATGTAGTCCTGGAATGGTTATGGTAAAACATTGTGGGTAATAATAGATCCATCAGGAAACCCATATTGTTACAATAGCTTATACTAGAAACTAACATTTATTAAGTGCTTATTCTATGCTAAGGACTTTACATACCAGCATAGATAAAACATCTCATTCAATTTTCAGAGCACCATCATATATTTCATAAGTGAGAAAAGCAAAATCAGAAGGTCAGCTAACTCACTCAGGCTTAAACTCTGAATAACAGACAAAGGACTTGAACCCAGACTTTAGGTTCTTTTTTTTAAAAACATTTTTTTTATTTACTTATTTGAGAGAGTGAGAGAGAGCATGAAAGGGAAGAAGGTCAGAGGGAGAAGTGGACTCCCACAGAGCTGGGAGCCTGATGTGGGACTCCATCCTGGGACTCCAGGATCATGACCTGAGCTGAAGGAAGTTGCTTAACCAACTGAGCCACCCCGGTGCCCCAGACTTCAGATTCTTGATTCTTAACGTCAACCTCTCTACCCCACCATACTCTTCCCTATTTCAGCCCTAGCTGCAGAAAAGTCACTGGAATGTAAGCAACTCTCTAGGTCTGCCTGGATAAGGTCAGGTAGACAAAGAGCATGGAATCCTTGTCTGTCTAAGTGATGACCCTGTCAGACCACAGGATCTCACACTTGTTAGTACTGAATAGGGAATCAGGCTAACTACAGACTAAATTTTAGTTGTGGGTACTTCTTAATTACTAAATCCCTGATTTCCTTCACTCAGCCTATTTTTCTTTTCCTTCCTCACTCTCTCCTAAAAGTGTAACTTCAGGTAATTGTTCTAGTTAGTTGGGTCCTGGTACTTAATTAAAGTTTTTCATACATAGAGATATATACCCTCCACTGGAAGCAAATAACTATGACACATGTGTTTAGCTGAATATAAATTTATACAAGATATGTTTATTAATGAGGCTACTTTGTGTAGAACTTTTGTATTAGATTCAATAAATATTGGCTGATTGGCAAAACCATGCAGGAATCACATTTATTTAAGAAAAGGTCCTGCCTTGCCCTACCCTCACAAAACTTATAATCCCTTGTCATCCTTGGCATGAAGAAGAGCCTTTCAGGGAAGCTGGAGATGAGAAAAGAGATGAAGAGGGGCTATGCTGATAAAAAAAAAATGAGTAAAAAAAATGCATTTTGGCAAACAGCATTGACTACTTTAGAAAGGAATCTGTTTATCACTCAGGTAGCCTGAATCTCTTGGTGTAGGAAGTAAAGGATAACTTGAGAACTAAAAGCAAGAAATGGTCTTGTCTGCATGTCCTCTCAGGCCAACAGGATCAGAAGAAGCCAAAGAAAATGAGATGAAGAGAAAGGTTCAAGGATATATCAGGGCCCCTACTTCTTTTATAAAGGGAAGCTGGAAGACATTTCTTAGATTTCTAGAAGAGAACATCTTGAAAAAGTCAGTTCTCAAGGTTTGAAGTCAAAGGAAGCCCTGGCCTACACTCTTGCTAATTGGAGGAAGGCAGGAAGTGAAGAGGGGAGATGAGAGACATGAAAAAAAACAGGGAGGGGCGGCTGGGTGGCTCAGTTGGTTGAGCAGCTGCCTTCAGCTCAGGTCATGATCCCAGAGTCCCGGGATCGAGTCCCACATCGGGCTCCCAGCTCCACAGGGAGTCTGCTTCTCCCTCTGACCTTCTAGCCTCTCATGCTCTCTCTCTCACTGTCTCTCAAATAAATTAATAAATTTTTAAAAAAAAGAAAAGAAAAAAACAGGGATATGAGCCAAAGGAAGAAGGAAAAGCGATTAAGATGATATGTTTATCACAGAACCCCAAGTATCCCTGGCAGCAAGGCAGAAACTAAGTAGCATTCTTATAAAATTCAAAAATTATCTATCATTTATGTATCTGTCTATATAAATAGGAATTTCCAAAGAAAGTATGGTAAAGGCAGCTCTTAGTAGCCAATGAAATAAGCTCCATGGAACAGTGGGTATGGATCTGTGTCCAGGATCATCCGTGCCTCATGTTAACGAAAAACAATATGCAGGCAAATTTTCAATACTCCCCCCCATGCCATATATATACATAGTCTGAAAGGTTGGGCGAGAGAGAGACTAGTGTCTGTGTTTCTAAGCTCAATAAACCTACTGCACCCCAGCATCTTGTACATCTTGTGCTAGATACTTGGGATAGAGACATAATCAGACACAGGTCTGAGAAACTGTCACAACCAGGAAGAGTCTAAGGAGATACAATGACAAATTCTAACATGATGTCCTGAATGGAATAATAAAACAGAAAAAGAACATAAGATAAAAACTAAAAAAAACTGAACCAAAGTATGGACCTTAATTTATAATAAAGTATTCATATTGATTCCTTAATTTTGACAAATGTACTCCACTCATGTAAGATGCTAATAATAGGGAAGCTGGATATGGTATATATGGGAACTCTGCTAACTTCTCAGGAATTCTCGAAATCTGAAACGGTTCCAAAAATAAAAAAAGTTATTTTTAAAAATGGGATTACACATTGAATAAAACTCAAATCCTTTCTCATCACTATCATGATCTAGCCCCCACCCATTTTTCCCACCTCACCTTGTACTCAGTACTTCGAGCTCAGTACTCTTTAGCCTTTGAGCTCAGTACTCTTTAGCCAGATCACTCCATCATGGGCTTTTCTGTGTTGGGGTCACCACAGGTGCTGTCACAGCCTCTGGGGATGCTCTTCTTACAGACATCAATCACTCTTCCTCATCCCTCAGGTCTCAACTCAAGGGTCGCCCCTCAGAGAGAGGCCTCTCCTGAAGTCCCAAGGTAAGTCATATGACCTCAACTCTGCTACCCTCTCTCTCATAACTTTATACGTCCTTTTCTTTCTTCACACTTACTTTTGGTTGGAATTACCTTCCTATTGGAGTGTTTATTTCCTTCACATCTCTCTCTCACCACATTTTAAATTCCCTTGGGGCAGAAATCATTCCTGTCTTGTTCACCAGTGAACACCCAGCTCCTAACTTAATGTCTGGCCTATGATAAATCTTCAAAAAATATATGTGGAATCAATTAATTAAATGACACATTGTAAGCCTATTCTAATACCTAAATCTTTTTTTTTAACATCTTTGTATGTACTAAGCACACAACACATCACCTATCATGCCATACACATGCACTCAGCAACTATCTGTTGTGCCAGATGCTTGGGATACAAATATAAATCAGACAAAGGTCTACTTTCCAAGAGAGCACTGATGAATAGAGAAAATAGAAAGCAAATGAGCAACTACAATTCCTGCGATACATTGTGGAAGCCTGGAGGTTGGATAGCCAGCCCAGCCTGAGGTGGAGGTGTCTCTCTCTGTCAAATAAATAAATAAAATCTTCAAAACAAAACAAACAAACAAAACAGTTCTTAAAACAAAACACCTGGTGCTCATTACATCAAGTGTCCTCCTTGCTGTTTCTTTCTGAACTTGCATTAGTACCCCCATACACACTCACTTCACTATTAAAGATCAAGGTAATGAAATATGGCAAAAGGCATGGTTCTAGAATAGCTCCTAGCACATAGTTAACATTGAATATCTATTCATTTAATAAGTTTATATGACATACTCTATGAGGATCTGAAAGCAGCTGATCTACAGAAATGTGACAGAGACCTAGTCCAAAGTCCAATGCTTCAGAGAAATCAGATAATATGAATATCAGAAAGTACCCTCTGGATCCTCCAACACAGGAGTCAGTAGTGACCTCAGAAAAACCACTGAAACTGCAACACTGGTAACTAAATCGAGACTAGAGAGAGCTAAGGGTCACTGAGGAAGTAGGGGGTCATTCCTATCAAAGCTTTGCAAGAACTGGAAGAAAGAGATACAGTGGTAGTTGGAGGAGCAGATAGGATTTAGGTGGAGAAATACTTAAGTTGGGACAGATTTCTATAAGATAAAATGCAGATAATAATAGGCCCACAGAGAAGGTGTTAGTGATATAGAGGTAGAGGTGGTAGAGAAGAGATAATCAATATATCCTCTCTCCTTCCTATGTATAGAAGAATCAGTATCAGGAGATAGGAGCTGAGGGAGAATAAGCTAAGAAATTCAGAGGGAATAGATTATCCTCATGCAGGAGAAGCAAGAGAAGCTCCACTGTTTGTTCTGTAATGATAAAGAAGGAATTTAAAAGGAAGGCACTTAAACGGGGAGGTAATGGAACTATTTTCTAAGACTGACTAGACCTTTTCAAGGTGCTATGTTCTTTTTTTTTTTTTTAAGATTTTATTTATTTGACAGAGAGAGGTCACAAGTAGGCAGAGAGAGGAAGGGAAGCAGGCTCTCCGCTGAGCAGAGAGGCTGGATACGGGGCTCGATCCCAGGACCCTGAGATCATGACCTGAGCCGAAGGCAGAGGCTTTAACCCCCTGAGCCACCCAGGCGCCCCTCAAGGTACTATGTTCTTATTGGATCTGTTAAATCAATAGGTCCAGTGAGAGTGTGCATTCCTCTCTCTTCTTTCCAACAAAATTCTAACAAGCACTTGGAGCAGCAGCAAGAAAACTGGGGTAGAAAGTAGGAATTACAGTTTCAAGTCATGACTCCATTGTTCATTGAAACTTTGCCTCTGAGTATAACACTACTGTAGGCTCCCTTATCTGCAAGGGATGCCTGAAACCACAGATAGTACTGAATGTTATATATACTATGTTTTTTTTTTCTTATACATACATAGGATAAAGTTTAATTTATAAATTAGACACAGTAAGAGATTAGCAACAATTATTATAATAAAATAGAACAATTATAACAATATACTATAAAAAAAGAGTTGAGTGAATGTGGTCTCTCACTCTCTTCCTCTCTCTTTCTCAAAATAACTTATTATACTATAGTCACCCTTCTTCCTGTAATGTTGTGAGATGATAAAATGTCTAGGGGATGAGACAAAGTGAGGTGGATGGTATAAGCATTGTGACATAGAACTGGGTAGGCTACCACTGACCTTCTGACTGTACATGAGAAGGAGGATCACCTACTTCCAACCAAGGCTTACTGAGGGAATGAAAGGTGAAAACGGCAGCGGAGCAAAGGGATCCCAGGCTTACCTCTTCCCAAAGGCACAACTAGACAACTATCAAATCATCTTAAATACCCCAGAAATTGATCTGAAGACTGGCAGACCAAACTCCACAACTAAAAATTAAAAAATAAAGAAGAAGCCACAACAAAGAATGTAGAAAGGGCAAAGGTATGGTTTGGGAGAGAAACAGGTCATGGCCACTGCAATGAGGAGGGTGCCATGGCCACAGAGAAGGTGAGATACAGACTAGCGCACAAGGGAGTGCATGGGGGAAATGAATCTCCATAGCAATTGGCTTGGAAAGCAGGAGGGTCTGAATTCCATTAATTTCCACAGGTTCATCTCTGAAGAACATAGGCGCAAAAATCCTCCACAAAATACTAGCAAAGTAAATCCAATACATTAAAAGAAAAAAAATCATTCACCAGGGCAGTTCAGTGTTCACACATCAATCACTGAGATATTTCACATCAGTAAGAGAAAAGAAACATACATGTGTGTCCAGGAATACTACTCAGTCATAAAAAAGGACAAAATCATACCATTTGCAACAGCATGGATGGATCTAGATAGTATAATGCTAAGCAAAATAAGTCAGAGAAAGAAGAATACCATGTGATTTAACTCATATGTGAAATTTAAGAAATAAAACAAGCAAGCAAAGGAAAAATAGACAAACCAAGGAGCAGATTCTTAAATGTAAAGAACAAGGCGATGGGTACCCGAGGGGAGATGGGTGAAACAGGTGATGGGAATGAAGGAGTGCTCCTGTAGCGATGAGCACAGGGTAATTCGTAGAACTGTTGAATCACTATACTGTACTTTTGAAACTAATGTAATGTTGTATATTAACTGACTGAAATTAAAATAAAAATTTAAAAAACATCAATCCTTACAATTAAGGAGAACAAAATTCAAACAAATGGCAAGAAGTCAAGAGTTACATAAAATATATAATAAAATCAAAAATGTTTTATTAAATATATAATAAAATAAACAATGTTTTAAAATGCTTTCGGGTTTACTGAGGGTGACTGAAGCCTCAGAAAACAAAAGTACAGCTAAGGGGGGACTACTGTATCTGAAATAGTAAAAGAATGTTCCTGTACAGTCCAACCCCCCTCCCCAGCACAACAGTGCTCCATGGGAATGGATGCAAATTCCCTACCTGCCTGATGGTGTTGCTAGATGGAAAATAAAATTTTAGTGACATGAGAGTACTTGATTACAAAGTCAGTAAAATCTACATCCAAGTATGGAATTACAGGTTTGTTTGTATTTTCCTCAGAAAATCAGCATTTCAAAACAGTTTCTGAAAAAAGCGGAGGGCATTAAAAGCTTTAACTCAGAGGACACTACCGTGTGGGAGGCTAGGATGGAAGGAGAGCATGCGTTCAATTCTTCCACCCCACATTCAGAGAGTAAACAAGTGGTGAACCCGAGAGCAGTCACCTTGAGGCTGCCCTGGCGGGCGGGAAGCCCAGCCAATGAGAGGGGCGCCCAATGGAAGAGCAGCAAGAGTGGCCTTCAGCCAAGTACAGATCTCACTTTCTATTCTGAGCTGTACTTAAAGCTTGCTTCCCCTCTTGGCATACATCCTATCTTTAATAAAACAGAAGACAAAGTGGTCTGTGTGAGAAAGAGGCAAACCTCAGGAAATATTATCAATGACCCACCCCTGACCCCCAGTCAGGTAGAAACTCAGCTGCCCAGAATTCTCTTATGAATCTGCATGTGGTTTGTCCAGGATGCTGTATTTCCTGTAATCACTCCCACTCTACTCATTGTCATTGTAGAAACAAGGACACCAGTGAGACTGCATCCCCTCCCACTTGGCTCCTACTCTCCTCCCAATATGGCTTCTCAAGTTCATCCACGACAGGGTTGTTGCCTGGCAAGGTCAATTCTCAATAAACATTTGATGAATGATCATTCATTCATTGCCTGTGGGGACATGATGAGACTTTGAAGCTTGCCCCTGACCTTTGGGAAACTCTTCGTACATGAACAATAATGGGAGCATGGTGGTTTATCATGTGCTAATATGGTTTGGCTTCCATAAGACCTTTAGCAGGTCTCAGAATTGGTATGTTCTGGAGACAGTTTCAGATCAGTCTAGTAGTTCCTTAAAGCACAGTGTCAGAGGGATGCCCATGTTCAGCCCCCCTCTATTGATATTGGAGGAATGCATCTCTTGGCTGTAATGTATGAAAAAAAAATCTATAGTAATAACAACAAACATTCATTGAGCATTTATGACTCTTCTAAGTGCTTCACACAGATATACATATGGTTCTCTCAGAGGATTCAGGATTGTTATAATCTCCAATTTATAGATATGAAAAATGAAACCAAGAAAGGCTAAGATACCTACACAAGCCATGCAGGTTGTAAATGGCAGACCCAGGCATCAAATCCAGGCAGGCTAACACCAGAGCTTGCACTCTCAATGACTACACCGTACTGCCCCAAGAGGAGATGGGAGGAAACAGCCTGACTCCTGAGGGAAGATAGTGATGCTTGGAGTAGATTTCAGAGACAAGTACATACATGAGGATAAATGTGCTTTACTCAAAGTTACAAAATACCATTATTGCAAAATCACACTGAACTCTTATTATGTACAGGGCATCCTGCTCTACAGAGTAGCTTCTATGAGCTTTATATACATTCTTGTTAATCTTGACAAAAATCTTGTATTTTACACAGGAGGGAAGTGAGACTCATATACTGGATTAGGTCATGAAACAGGCCTAGGAGAGATGGGATGCAAACCCATTTCTGTCTGACCATGTAACACCTGAGCTCTTCCCACGGAAGCACATGGCTTCTCCAGGATGACATGAAGGTGCCCTGTTTCCCAAACTGGATTCTTGAGATCCTTATGGAAACACATTGTAGTGTCTTGGATCTGACTCCCTGCCCCCATTCTTTCCTGGCTGGTTTTCCTTAAGGCTATTTATAAGCTCAAACATGACAATCAAGTGGAAGTCAACTGAGGTATCCTCTCTTTTCCATCTCCAGTGAAATTGGCTTAAACATGATTCTCCATAGGATTGGTATCCCACATCTTTCCAATATCTCCAAGGAATTTGGGTTCCTTTGAGCATATGTAGACTTCTCAGGATCAATCTACTTTTCAGACACCTCCACGTAATATAATATCTGGAAGTATGGGGAATTTTGCCACCCATTCAGATGTTGGCTTTCCTAAATCTCTCCTTTGATCAACTAAGAAACTTCCACCCTTGTTTTCTTACTGGATATTTCTTTCTTCCCACATTCCACACTAGGGTGATCATTTCCAGTTGGGTCTCTTCCAACCTAAGGAAAGTTTCTATACATTTAATTTGTTGAGAATAGTGGGCTGAATCCCAGATTTTATCTTCCAATATCCCTATTCATACTAAGAGTCAGGACTCACTTCTGGAACTTTTACATCCAAACAATAAGAAGACATGTTATCACGGAGGGGAGCCTATCCACTTCATTCTGTCTGAAGTCTTTACCTCCAGAAAAGGAATGGGAAGTTCTAGCAACTGAGTTTAATCACTACCAGGGAAATGATGGCTCAGCTCTCCAACATGCATGCATATTCTCATCCTTCCCAACCCTCAACTTCCACATAATTCAAGCCAGATCTTGTGACCAAAGCACAGTTTCCTAAGAAATATCCTTCATCATTCCTCATAGCCAACAAAGGATATTTCCCCTCATCAGTCCCAGTATTCTGCTTCATATGTACTCCCCACCTGGACCCGGGTACTACTTTTTTCCATGGTTAGATTCATCCCCACCAATGTGACACAATGTCCTGAGCCATTACCAGCATAATCTCCACAGGCCCAAGTACAGAGAGCAATTTGTGAGTGTGGTCACCAGTCACATTCCAATGACTACCTCCTCCCAAAAGTAGAGGTGGAAGTCATACAGCTCTCTACTCTCCAGGTCCTCAACTGTCAGGAATTTGACCTCGGATGGCTCAATCATACTCATAACATCACCTTCTTCTCCAATCTGAGCTGTGGCCACCAGTGCTGCTCTTTTGTTCCAAGCTATTCCCTGAGAATAGACAATGCCACTTCCTTTTACCTTTTGCCTAAAAATAATCCTTTTTATTAATGTATTGGAGAAATTCCTCAACTCTAGCTATCAGTTCAAATTCTTGTAGGAGAATTGTACCATAAATAATGGTAGCCACTCACTTCAGTCATCCTTTGGATCAGTCTCTCTACTTTTAAAACATCTTCAAAGGTGCTAATGAGTTGGTTCATGGTTTTTTGGTTTTTTTGTTTGTTTGTTTGTTTGTTTAAAGATTTTATTTATTTATTTGAGAGAGAGAGAGAGAGCGAGCACAGGCAGACAGAGAGGCAGGCAGAGGCAAAGGGAGAAGCAGGCTCCCTGACAAGCAAGGAGCCCGATGTGGGACTTGATCCCAGGATGCTGGGATCATGACCTGAGCTGAAGGCAGCTGCTTAACCAACTGAGCCACCCAGGCATCCCTGGTTCATGGTTTTTAAAAAATGACATGCAGATAGAAAGAAAACTTTCTTCCTTGGACTCTAAGGAAATTCTATCCAAATTACTGATTTCAAGCAATTTTATTAGCCCAATAGTCATGGAGAGAGATATTTGACACTTCGAGGTTGTAGATGGATTATGTATACGGTAGGGCCTCATAGATTTCCTGTCAGGTAGCTTCTTTCTCTGTCTGATGGATATTTCATCTCCATATTATAATGTCTATTCATAATTCACATTCCTTCTCTCCAGTGCATGAGGATATTCCCTTATTTACACTACAAATGTCCTCTCCCAAGGTATATTTGCTAGTCACATGAATCCCAGTATGAAACCAGCTACCTGAATATTATTGCTCAGTGATTTGATCAATAACAAGCATATTTCCCATGGACCTCCTAAACTCTGCTAGGACACATGAAATGCAAAGAAAGCATGGGTACAGAGGTTCCAGTTTCCAAAATTCCTTCATGCCTACTTTGCTAGAAGATTTCTTGAGCCAAAATGTTTGCAAAGTACTGCATATAACTGACTTTTTTTCCTGAAATATGGAGAGAGAGAGTAGCTGAGACTGTGAAGATACTCTCAAAGTTGTTTCATAAATTCCCTCTGGCTTTGGGGTGTTATTTCAAGGACAAGTACAGTATAGGTTGTTTAATTTGTCTTCCCCTCTACCACAAAAGTCTTTGGCAGTCATCATAAGAACAAGTCTTGGCTCTGTCCTAGGATAATAATTTTGTGTAAAATAGAGTTGGGTATTGTATAAAAGTGAAAGTTCATACTGACAAAAATTGTAACCCAAGTGTTATTTGATATGCCCTGTCTTATGAAATAGCTCAAACCCAATTATACTTTCCAGTAATAAACCTGGAAGTAAGAAGGAGGGCAGCTGGCTTATGACTCATCTCTTAAAACCTACCTATGGTTTAGCTGACTTGTTTTTGTTTGTTTGCTTGTTTTTCTTTTTAATCATACCATTATTCCCCCCAGTAATATCTTTGTTCTTCAATATATTGACTCTGGTGTAGAATTCATTCCTTTCCCTTGATATCACAATATCTTCTATGTTACTCCATTAATTAATTAATCAGTAGATAGATACAAAAATAGAAGATCTTAAACAGATGCTTGTTGTTGTTCTGGGTTGAATTGTGACCCCATCTCAAAAGATGGTGGAATCCTAGCCCTTAGTACCTTATTATAATATAGAATAATGAATGTGACCTTATTTGGAAAGGGACTTTGCAGATGATCAGGTTAAGATGAGGTCATTAGGGAGGGCCCTAACCCAATATAAATGGGTTCTTATAAAGAAATGAGAAATTTGGACACAGAGACAGAGACACATAGAAGGAAAATGGTGTGACAGCACAGGGAGATCACCACCTATAAGCCAAAGAATGCCTGAAGTGACCAGAAGCTGAGGCATAGATTCTCCTTAAGATTCCTCTGAATGAACCAACCCTGACACCATCTTGATTTCTCACTTCTCATCTGCAGAACTGTGAGACAATTTCTGTTATTTGAGGCACCAATTTTGTGATACTTTGTACAGAAGCCCCAGAAAACTAATACAGTTGTGTGGCAGGTTTTACTGAACATGGAGTAACTAGTATAGGAGGGGGGCAGTTTATACCATCATGATAATAATAAATTAAAATTAAGAATTAAACATCCCTTCTCTTTAAATATCTCTCAACTATTTTTTATCATATTAGGCAATAGCTCTCTTTCACCATCTCCCACGTCCTTGCTGGGCTGCAAGCACACATTATTCATTATCTTAGCACAGTGATGTAGCTGACCTTCCTGATTTCTAGACACTGACTAAATTCATGGTTTTAGGGTCTCAGCCTGCACCTTCAAATAATCAAAATGTTTCTCTGCCCACTGAATTGCTCTTCTTCATTATTAAATAAGTGTTTCCAGTAAAAACTCAAATCAGTCTTTATATGCACCTGCTTAACTGGTTGTCTAGCTGGCTACCCATCTTACAGGCAGAGACTCCCTCTAAGCTCTGAAGCCTTCACTTTAGAAAACCAAGATGGCAACATAGTCCCAGAAAAGACACCAGAAAAGATGAAGCCATTTATCATATTAGGGCTCTGTTCTTACTCACTTTCTCCTCTTCCACTCAGCTGTTTTGTAAATCTCTCTCTTAAATAGCATACCTTTGTTTCTCTTTGCTGCCATATCTCTCATGGGGGCAATTCTCTGACTATATTTGAGAATATTAGTAACCAGGCAGCACAGAAGCAACCCAGAGTTCATCTCTGAAACATCTTAGGCATTAATTAGAACAGATAAAGCATGACTTGTTGTTGTCTTGCATGAGTAATTTCAATTATTTTCTTATACATTCTTCACTCTCTTCCCTTTCCTTTCCTTCTTCATAGTAGGTGAACATTTACAAACTATTATTCTTCACTCAGTCAATGAAATGTTTTCCGTTATCTGGGCTTTGGGTAAGTATTTGTGATTCTTCATTCATTTTCCAGCTTGGAGGCCATCAGAGTTCAATGAGGCCACACTTTCTACCAAGTCCTGCACCTAATGGAAATCATTTGTCTCCTCCCGACATTCACTTCAGATCAAAAACAAGGAAAACACATTTGGGATCATGAAACAGTGGTAGTAATCTGGAATTAGGATTCAAAAATCCTAGGTCTGATTTTCAGCTTGGCAATATATTTTCCGTGTGATTTTTGAGCAAGTTACTTAATCTCTCAAGACCTCAGTTCCTCTACCTGTACAATGGAGGTAATAATACCCATAACTTGTTCTTCCAACTCAGTAACATTTTCCCTTGCTCCTCTTCCAGTTATCTGTGTCTCAATAAATACCATATTTATTCTCTTAGGTCACTGTAGAAACATGTAGAGAGAGTTTTGATCCATACTCCTACTTCAACCCACCCTTCTCCAACTTACCACCAGGTACAGTTAAATCTACTCAAACTTCCTGCAAATAGTCCGGTTCTATCCAGCTGTACTGCCAGAACTTTAGTCCAAGTGGCATAATCTGTTGCCTGTGACACTAAAAGGTTTTCCTAATTGATATCCCATTTAATCTCTCCAATATATCTTCAGGAGTATTTTTTAGAATATAATTCAGAACATGACAATTCTCAGATTAAATATCCTTTAAAAATGTCTTCTATTGTACGTATACACCACATCTTCTTTATCCATTCATCTATCAATGGACATTTAGGTTGCTTTCATCATTTGGCTATTGTAAGTAATGTTGCAATAAAGACAGGGTTCCATGTATCCCTTTGAATTAGTGTTTTCATATTCTTTGGGTAAATACCTAGTGGTTTAATTTCTGTATCATAGGGCAGTTCTATTTTTTTTTATTTTTTAAAAGATTGTATTTATTTATTTTGACAGACAGAAATCACAGGTGGGCAGAGAGGCAGGCAGAGAGAGAGAAAGAGAGAGGAGAAAGCAGGCTCCCTGCCAAGCAGAGAGCCCGATGCGGGGCTCTTTCCCAGGACCCTGGGATCGTGACCCAAGCCGAAGGCAGAGGCTTTAACCCACTAAGCCACCCAGGTGCCCCTAAAAATTTTTTTAAATGTATTTATTTGACAGACAGAGATCACAAGTAGGCAGAAAGGCAGGCAGAGAGAGAGGGAGAAGCAGGCTCCCTGCTGAGCAGAGAGCCTGATGCGGGGCTCCATCCCAGGGTCCTGGGATCATAACCTGAGCTGAAGGCCGAGGCTTTAACCCACTGAGCCACCCAGGCGCCCCTGGCAGTTCTACTTTTAATTTTTTGAGGAACCTCCATACTGTTTCCCACAGTGACTGGACCAGTTTGCAATCCCACCAATAGTGCACAAGTATTCCTTTTCCTCCACAGCCTCACCAACACCTGCTGTGTCTTGTATTGTTGATTTTAGCCATTCTGACAGGTGTGAGGTGATATCCCATTTTGATACACACACACACACACACACACACACACACACACACTGGAATATTATTCAGCCATAAAAAAATGAAATCTTGCCATTTGGAACAACATGGTTGGATCTGGAGAATATAATGCTAAGCAAAATAAACCAGTCAGAGAAAGACAAATACCATATGGTTTCACTTATATGTGGAGTTTAAGATACAGAACAAAAGAAAAAAAGAGATACAAACCAAAAAATGGACTCTTAATTACAGAGAACAAACAGATGGTACCCGAGGGGAGGCAAGTGGGGAGATGGGTGAAATCACTGAAGTAGAGTAAGAGTACATTTATCTTGATGAGCACTGAGTAATATATGGAATTGTTCAATCATCATCCTATACACTGAAAGGAATAAACTTTCTGTGTATTTAACTCTACTGAAATTTTAAAAAATAAAAAAAAATTAAATTAAAAATGTAAATAATAAAAAATGTCTTCTAGAGTAAGCTACTCTTTGCCCACAACGGTTTCAATCAGGGATGAAACAGAGGCGTAAGCCTCTGTGTTTGTTTTGCCCTGAAGAATATGTTAGGATGATTTTAATTAGATGCTCACCTTTAAAAATCAGATTTCATGTAGAATTTAGACTAACATCTCTTGAAAAATTAGAAGGTTTGGTCACCTGCATCTAATTTCCTATGGCAACAAGCATTTGAAGAAGAGTAGTTATTCAAAATTTGGACAAGACATGCTTCTCCCACTTTGTCTCAATCCTCACCACTATTGTCTTCTAGGAGACCCACTCATTACAGAATATACCTGCTTGATCCCAGTAGGCATTTGCGTCTCTTCTGGGTAAAGTGAGGGAAAAGAAGATGGATTTTTCCAGTTTTTATGGAGGGTCTAGCCTAATCAGATGTCACTTCCTCATGTCTGGGGTATATCCATGACTGCATATTTAGATACGGAGCCTTGTAAGTCTTTACTCTGAAAGACTATGCAGAACAAATGTTTATTGGGAAAGTGGCAATTATACATGTAATTTTCTTCAGTAAAAAACCTACTACATGCTAGAATGCAAATCACTGACAATACCAACTGCTAGCCAAGATGCAAAGCAACAGGAATTCTCATTTATTGCTGGTGAAAATGAAAACTAAAGTACCAATATTGGAAGATAATCTTGCAGTTTCTTATAAAACTAAACACAGTCTTATATAATATCATGTAATCATGCTCTGAGATATTTACTCAATTGATTTGAAAACCTATGTCCACAAAAAACTTGAATGTAAATATTTATAGTAGTTTCATTCATAATAACCAAAAACTGAAAGCAATCACGATGCCCTCCAATAGGTGAATGAATAAATAAACTATGGTACATCCATTCAATAGAATATTATTCACTGATGAAGAGAAACAAGCTGTGAAACTACAAAAAAGACAGAGATGAATCTTCATCTATTTCTAAGAGGAAGAAGCAAATTTGACAAGGCTACATGCTCTATTGTTCCAATTATATAACAATGTGGAAAAGACCAAAGTAGATATGGTAAATAGATTAATGATTGTCAGACAGTAAACAGATACACAGTAAAGTAGCCCCCCCACCACTGGCTGAGTGAAAAATAAAATATAACAATAAAGGGGTGTCTTTGTGGTTCAGTTGGTTGTGCATCTGCCTTTAGCACAGATCATGATTCTGGGGTCCTGGGATCGAGCCCTTGGGATCGAGCCCCATATCAGACTCCCTGCTCAACACAGAATCTGCTTTTCCCTTTCTCTATGCCCTTCCCACCCCACCCCACTCTCTCTCTCTCTTTCTCTCTCTCTCGTTTCTTTCTCTCTCAAATAAATACATAAAATCTTTTAAAAATATATGTATAACAAGAAAAAAACCTCTTCTAAAGATCTATCTTCTATTCTTAGCTAGGAATACCTGTTCCTTGATGCTATTCCTTAACTGGGATCAACCATATTAGTAGCCTACAACATCCGATACCATCAATATGTGTACTCTCTATACACATACACTCTGGTAAAAGTTGGACTCAAGAATGTAACTTGAACTTGAGACTATAACCACCACATCATTCCACACAAACTTTGGAATCTGCCTGAGGGAAGATTGTCTCTGAAGAATAGATTCCTTGTCCATTTCCTTACTCACTTGCAAGCAGAGAAGCTTACCAACTTGCAGAGAGAGTTTGAAGATAGCCCTAGGCCCAGAGTCCAAAGATTCCTGAGGAAGGCAATGAAAGAGAGATATGGGTTGGAGACAACTGTAAACTTGAAAGGCCAAAGGTAACTCTGCAATTTAAAGTATGACCTATTTCCACACTGATTTTTAGGATTATTTGTTCCAGCTCTTTGAAAAATGTTGATGGTATTTTGATAGGGATTGCATTGGATGTGTAGATTGCTCTGGGTAGCACAGACATTTTAATAATATTTGCTCTTCCAAACCATGAGCATGGGATGTTTTTTCTATATCTTTGTGTCTTCCTGAATCTCTTTTATAAATGTCCTATATTTTTCAGAGTACAGGTCCTTTACTTCTTTGGTTAGGTTTATTACTAAGTATCTTATGATTTTTGGTGCAATTTTAAGTGGGATTGAGTCCTTACTTTCTCTTTGTTCTGTCTCATTGTTGGTGTATAGAAATGAAACTTATTTCTGTGCACTGATTTTATATCCTGCCATGTTGCTGAATTCCTGTATAAGATCTAGCAATTTTTTGGAGGAGTTTTTTTTCCACAGAAAGTATCATGTTATCTGCAAAGAGTAAGAGTTTGACTTCTTCTTTGACAATTAGGATAGCCAGAGGAATGTTGAAAAAGAAAACCAAAGCTGATGGTATCACAGTTCTAGACCTCAAGCTGAATTCTAAAGCTGTAATTGTCAAGACAGTATGGTAAGTGCACAAAAACTGACACATAGATCAATGGAACAGAATAGAGAACCCAAAAGTGGACCCTCAACTCTATGGTCAACTCATCTTCAACAAAGCAGGAAAAGATATTTAGTGGGAAAAAAGACAGTCTCTTCAACAAATGGTGCTGGGAAAATTGGACAGCAAAATGCAGAAGAATGAAACTGGACCATTTTCTTACACCATACTAAAAAATTGACTCAAATGGATGAAAGACCTAAATGTGAGGTAGGAATCCATCAAAATCCTAGAGGAGAACACAGGCAGTAATTTCTTCAACATCGTCCACAGCAACTTCTTGCAAGACACTATCTTTAAAGGCAAGAGAAACAAAAGCAAGAATGAACTAGTTGGACTTCATTAAGATAAAAAGCCCTGCACAGCAAAGAAAACAGTCAACAAAATCAAAAGACAACCTACAGAATGGGAGAAGATATTTGCAAATGACATATCCGATAAAGGGTTATTATCCAAGATTTTTAAAGAACTTATCCAACTCAACACCCAAAAAACAAATAATCCAGTCAAGAAATGGGCAGAAGACATGAACAGACATTTCTCCAGAGAAGACATACAAATGGACAACAGACACATGAAAAAATGCTCAACATCACTCAGCATTGGGGAAATACAAATCAAAACCACAATGAAATACCTCCTCACACTGGTAAGAAAGGTTAAAATTAACAAGTCAGGAAACAAATATTGGCGACGATGCAGAGTAAGGGGAACCCTCTTACACTGTTAATGGGAATACAAACTAGTGCAATCACTCTGGAAAACAGTATGGAGTTTCCTCAAAAAGTTAAAAATAGAGCTACCCTATGACCCAACACTACTAGGTATACCTAGGTATACTAGGTATTTACCCAAAGGATACAAATGTTGTAATCTGAAGGGGCACCTACACCCCAGTATTTACAGCAGCAATGTCCACAATAGCTAAACTATAGGAAGGGTCCAGCTGTCCATTGACAAAAGAATGGATAAAGAAGATGTTATATATATATATATGTATATATATAATTTTTTATTTTTATATATATTTTCTATTTATATATAATTTTTTATTTTTTATTTTATATATTTATATATATTATATATATTATATATATATTTATATATATATGTATAAGTCAACCAGAGAAATACAATTATCATCTTGTTTCACTCATATGTGAAATTTAAGAAACAAGTCAAAGGACCATAGGGGAACAGAGGAAAAATAAAATATGACAAAATCAGAGAGGAAAACAAATCCTAAGAGACTCTTAAATATAGGAAACAAGCTGAGGGTTGCTGGAGGGAAAGTGGGTGGAGGAATGGGGTAACTGGGTGATGGGCATTAAGGAGAGCATGTGATGTAATGAGCTTTGGGTATAAATGTAATTGATGAATAACTGAACTCTACATCTGAAACTAATGTTACCCCATATGTTAATTAATTTAAATAAAATACAATAATTTTAAATATAAAATAAATAAAGTACAGCCTAAATGCTAGCTTCTAAACAACCAGTGTCGCCACTCATCCTCCCTCAAGGAAGAGCTATTATATGGTGGAGCTATATATGGTGGAAAGAGATATAGAAGTTCCCTCCCTGGTACTTTCCTAAGTTGGGAGAACATGGGGAGAGAAGAACTCCCATCCATTCCCATTTTACTCACCCAAAGGAATCTTGCAATTTCACATGTAAGCATTAGCAAATAGATGGTAAGTAAGGTCTGTAATGGAGATGCTGAATGTTAAATATTTGATGCAAGTTATGCAATGACAAGAGGACCCTAATACAATGATGGTGGGAACAGAGAAGTTTGTATATACCTGTGCAATAGGTATATTGTGAGGATTTTATATCTCTCTTTGCTTCCCAATTCCTGACCATCTCCCATTTTTCCACACCCACTCACCCTCTACATATGCACATACACAAATCACAAACTGAGGACAGTTGTGTTGTTTGAGTTAGGCAAAAAAGTATCACATCTCTGAAAGCACACTGCCAGGAGAGGTCATTGGTCATGGGTATCCAACAGGGAACAATATTCTTCTGTGCCATATAGGGTAACCAACGGTTGAGGTTTACCTGGGACCGAGGGGTTTCCCAAGACATAGGACTTGCTGTCTTAAAACTGGTTAAGTCCTGGGCAAATCAGGATAAGTTAGTCATCCTAACATTTTAGTCAAGTGGATAGATGAACAGCTCTAGTCTTTATTATCTTAGACTTATACCTGTAGTCTCAGGACCAAGGCATATACTCAGAAGAGTCAAATTCCTCTATGACCAACATAGAGGATGGCATTCTTTCCTCCCTTTACTCTTGTGCAAGAGGAGCAGTACACCAGGCCCCTGCTGTGTGTCTGCTGAAAAATGTTCAGGAAAGAAAAGAATGATTACAATGACATCTTGCTTTAAATTGCCTTTTATAACCTCCCCCATTCCCACATCCACAAAACTCAAAGTCAGTGGGAATGGTATGTAGAAATCATACATCCTTATGCTCACAGAATCAGGATAGACTCAGAGAGGAGAATGGCTCCTGGGAAGGCAAAAGAAAACATTTCTTGGTGGGGGAGAGGGGGAAGAAGTATAATTCCTTTGTCAAATAAAGAAATACTGTGAAGAAAGTAAAATAAATTAGGTGCCTGGATGGCTCAGTCAGTTAAGCATCTGACCCTTGGTTTCAGCTCAGGTCATCAGGACATGATTTCATGGGTCGTGAGATCGAGCCTTGTGTCAGGTTCTGAGCTCAGTGGAGACTCTGTTTGAGATTCTCTCCCTCTGCCTCTTCCTCCCTCAAATAAATAAATCTTTAAAAAGAAAGGTCAAATAAATTACATTAGTATACTCCAAAGAAAATGCAGTGTCCTGAGAAAATACAGGAAACTAAGTAAGAACAGGAGAAACAAGTCAAGATGTGTGATGACAATCCTGCAAATTTTCATAAGGCAAAGTCAACAACCATCTTAGGCAAATTATATTTTAAAAAGGAAATATTGGCAAGTGTGAAGATAACAGTTTTGGGGGCAATGAGGATCAAGATTATGCAAAGACAAATCATGCCAGACGTGTGGTTATTTTTAATTTGGAAATTATGAAGTAGAAGAAGGAAAAACATAACCGTAATAGATCTTGATTTTTATTAAGTGCTTGACATCGTCTAATGAAATCACACTTGAAACATTCATTGAAATTATCTCAGATTAAAGCAGAAATTGCAAAGAAAGATGTGTGGGGTGTGGGAAATAGCAATTAACTAGGTCTCTTGGGAGGTGAGTGGTTAGATAATGTCAAGTCTGGTGTTGGGTCCAGCTCCCTTTGTATCTTCATTAATGGTGTGGTGAAGACAGCCGCAATTATTGAACCAAACCCCTCACCCTTGCTTAGCTGGTGGTGGGAGGGGAGGAAAATAGGTTGGGGTATTTGTTAAAAACATATTTGTGAGGACAGATTGACTCATCCTTTAGCACCAAGATGCCTATAAAACAGATGAGCAGCAGCAATACAAGGTCAAGTTTAATTCTGAACCAACATTTCCAATAGACTGAAGGATCTGTAATTCCCATGAGAACATAGTTTTGTTTGTTTGGTCCAGTTTGGTTTGGTTTATGACTATAAGCTCTTCTGAAGAGTTTTGCTATGCAAGAAATAGCTGGAGAGAAATAAAAGTTCCAAAAAGGCTTTAATTTTTTTTTTTTTAAGGGGGAAAAGTACCACTATTTTGTTGTTGTGGTGGTGGTGGTCGTGGTGGTTTTTCTGACAGGAATTGTGTAGTACAGAAAACAAATGGAATTTGAGAAGAAGAGGAAAGAATTGCTAGAACAATTGCATCGAGTAGACAAAAAGGCTCGACCTTCCTAAGAGTGATGGTAGTTTACATGTATTAATGGGGGAATATTTGGGGAGGGTGAATGGGTGGGTTTGTGGTAATGGGGCGTGAGAGAGGTTGCTTCTGACTGCTCTGTTTTCAGGGATATAAAGTACTGCGACTAGACTGTGACCTACAGACAGGCACTGATCCACCAACCATGGGATTCTGGCTTACACTGAAACGAAGAAATAAACTTATGTGTTTGGAAAGTGGAAATTGTGGCAATTTTTCTGAATGTTTGATGTCTGTTGAATATGTAATCTTAACAATGTTATAATGTTACACTACATGTTTTTTAAAGATTTTATTTATCCACCTGAGAGTGAGAGAGAGAGAGAGAGAGAAAGGGAGGGAGAGGGAGAAGTAGACACCCCGCCAAGCAGGGAGCCTGACACAGGACTCGATCCCAGGACCCTGAGATCATTACCAGAACCAAATGCAGACACTTAACTGACTGAACCACCCAGATGCCCCAACTGTATGTTAACTAACTGGAATTTAAATAAAAACTTAAAAAAATTAGGCTGATAGTTTTGCTTTTTTTCTTATTTTCCTTTTTTTGTACACCAGAATACATACCTGTTGAATTCTGCCAAAGAAAGAAATTGGAAATTTTTAAAATTTAGAAGTTAAAAATGAGCAACATACTAGAAAAAGAAAGGAAGGAAGGAAGGAAGGAAGGAGGGAAGGAAGGAAGGGGAAAAGGAGATAAAAGAAAAGGAAAAAGATAAGAAAAAAATAAGGAAATAAAGAATTGTCCTTCCCCACTCACAGTTTGAGAAGCACTGATAGGGCTCAAGGCCACCACCAACTCGAAAGTGGGGATGAATGAAAATGTGTTGGAAATCTGAGGCCAG
The DNA here is from genome assembly GCA_003697995.1 of Taxidea taxus jeffersonii. Classification (NCBI taxonomy): domain Eukaryota; kingdom Metazoa; phylum Chordata; class Mammalia; order Carnivora; family Mustelidae; genus Taxidea; species Taxidea taxus. Next base: position 85,852 of record RCUC01131822.1, on the reverse strand, counting down.
AGGAGATGTGAAATAATCAGAGAAATGCAAGAATAAATAGACTACTGTAGGGGCTCCTGAAGTGTGGTTATTAGAGGAGCAGCATCTAAAAACTTGTTAGAAATGCAAATTCTCTACTTCTACCCTGACTCACTGAATGAGAAAGTTAGCAATATGTTTCTATGAAGTCCTCCAAGAGACTCTGATATATACAAATGTTGAGAATCACTGGACTTGAGAAATGTGGTAGAATTAGTGGGAACAACACCGACTTCACTGAGGTTAGAATTCATAAATTTAAAGTGAGTTCAGAAAGCACAGCTCAGAATTTTTATCCTTCTGACACTTGCATTTTAAGAGTTCTGAGTTATAGAATTGTCAGATAATAAATTTGTCTTATTTTAAGTCACTAACTTTGTGGGTGGTTGTTACAGCCACAACAGGAACCCATATGAAGGTACATGATCTTCCACATTCTTTCTTCCCCACCCATAGTTTGGGCACAGAGGACCCAGTAGAGGACCCCAGATCCCTGATGGACAATGGAACTAGAATGGTAGCAGCCTGGGTCCTGACATCACTACTTAGGAAACCACCTGTCTTAAACTGAAATGGAAAGAGAATTAAACACCTATTTTGTTAAAACTTTGAGTCTGTGTTAGAGGACCTAGCTGAAACTGACCAATATCGGTGGTGAGATTATGAGTGCCTTGATGGAAGTAAGAAGCAATAAGGAGTCTGCTCAGAAGCACACAGAATACTGTGGCTCTCTTTGATTCTGCCAATGGTGTTATGGAGGTCACAAGAGATCTGGTAATATTTATATATAGTAACTACAGCCTTGGTAAGACTATGACCACATCAAAGGAAAATAATTAGCATATATATTAGTAAGGGTTTTTTTGTAGTCTTACTGTGAATGGTAATTGATTGTGTCCTACAAATTCATGCCTTGATTAGATATGAGATATATGAAAACATTACTCATTCTTAAGTCCTTAATGAGGAGCATGTAAGTTCTCTATGCCTTTGCTTGGGACCCTATTGACTATGGAGAAGACAAAAGATTGAAGTTCAAACAAATCAAGTGAACACAGCTGGCTTAAGAGGGTAAGTGTTAATCAATAAATGTACAGACTCCATGTTCTTTCAGATCTGTCTTCAGACTTAATTTGTCTTTCCTTTTAGACTATCTGGAAAAACACATATCCATTTGCACCAAGCTACATTCTGTCTGCCTTCTACATCTCCCAAGTTCAGTTCCAGCAAAACATTAAATTGCCCCTTTGCTCTTAAACCCACATTGTCCTCAGCAATGGATACACCAAAAATTCTAGGAAGCATGGCCATAGAAGTAGAAACAGATTTCATAAATTGGAACAATTGAAGTGTTTATAGGGAACAGTGTCTAAGACAATGGGGGAAATTCACATTAAACTCCATCACTTAAAACCAGATTGTAAATAGTCAAAAATAATTCTGCAGTGTTAGCCTAGATTAAATAGACAAATGATAGTGATAGTGAGTATATGCTTTGTTCCGAAATTTTAAGAGATGAATGGTTGATGTTTAAATGGGGACAATGTCAGGGTGCCTGGGTGGCTCATTTGCTTAAGTGTCTGCCTTCAGTTTGTGTCATGATGCCAGGGTCCTGGGATGTGGTCCTGTGTGGGCCTCCCTGCTCTGTGAGGAGTCTGCTTCTCTCTCTTCCTCTGCCCCTCCCCCTGCTTCTGCTTCCTCTCTCTCTCTTTCTCTCTCAAATAAATAAATTCTTTAAAACATAATTTTAAAAAATGGAGACAGTGTCATTTCACATTTTGATGCATAAAGCAGATTTTTAAATACAAAGAAGGAACAAAAAAATTCTACATTGAGATCATTACCAAAGCTCTTTGGGAAGACAGATGAAGTTGGATACTGAGAGTATAATAATTCCAGAATGTGAATGTAAACCACACTAGAAATTTCTGAAAAAACCAACATTTCTTAATCTCCACATCTTCAGCATCAGTCATGGTACCTAAAATAAGTTTTCAACAAATACATTTATCTTAATGAAAAGAACATATGATCATTTTATTTGTACCACTTGGCAATATAGGTTTTCATTCAATTAGAATAAAAAGTAATTCTCCATGCAAAAAAAAAGGCAATAAATCCAATAAAAGTCAGTCATTTGCAGAATAGCCCAATTAATTCCACTTCTGAAACTGTATGACACAATGTAGCTCAACAGTCATCATCAGACAAGGATGGATCACTGACTGCATAGTCCCGGCCCAGCCCCCATCAAGGTACCGAGTTGTGTCATGTATATTCTCCAATTTTTATTTGCCTTTTGTTCCTGTCTAATCATGATGTTCCCTTGCTGAAATTTGAAATAACAACTTATATTAGCTGAGACTTTGGGGAGAATATTCATTATCAGCTATGGCTAGCTAAAAGGACAAAATCATTGATTTTCAAAAACATTTTGAACTGTGACTAAATTACATGGTCAGAGCTTGAAATGATTAACAGTAAGTCACAGAGGGTGATTTTTCTTTTCTAATAGCTGCGCAGCTAGTGATGGCCCACACTGACATTCAGCAATTGAAGCTGTAATAATTCAGAGGTTATAATTGAACAACTCGCCCCTCCTCCCACCAATATCACATATGGATGCAATCACTCTTATTCCACTTTTATGATCTTCCCCAACCTCTGTCCTGCTCAAGAATCTCTAATAGATCTCTCTGATCTACCATGTTGTTTGGGGCTCAACTGCGCTTTCCCAAAATTCATTCGTTGAAGCACGAACCCCAGTACCTGAGAACGTATTGTGTTTGGAGATGAGGCCTTTAAAGAGGTGATTTAGGTTAAAATAATGCAATTAGAATGGGCCTTAATTCCATCTAACTGGTGCCCTTTTAAAGAGGACATTTCAACACAGAGGGAAACACCAGGGGTTCAGGCACCCAGAGGAAAGCACCCAGAAGGCTAGAAGGCAGTCAGCTACAAGCCAAGGAGAGATACCTCAGAAGGCATCAAACCTGCTGACACCTTGATCTTGGACTTCAGCCTTCAGAACTTGAGAAAATAAATTTATGTTTAAGCCACCTTGTCTGTAGTATTTTGTTATGGTAGCCCTAACAAATTAATGCATATTAAGTCTGAACTCTTTCTAGCATTAAAAATCTTGCCCTGGTCAATTTCCCCAATTCACCAACATGCACCCTCAGAACTCACCTGAGAGCTCTACACATGTTGTGAGATATCCTATCTTTACCTTTCATCTTGAATGCCCTGCTAGGGATGCTCTCTCTCTTCTTACACTATTCATAAAGACCAAGTCAGGAGTAGCACAAAATCTGCTTTAATCTAACCCACATTGTTCTCTTCCTACTCCTAACAGTTACCTGGTGTTGCCACATTGGAAACTGAACTATTTTAATATCCCAAACCTATTCATATTCCTAAACATATTATCTCTAATGAGAGCCATGAAGGCAGTATCATTAGTGCATAAAACAGAGGGTCACATGGAGAAGCACTCCAAAACTATTGATTGAATGAATAATTCAAGTCCTCTCCACAGAGGACTTTATTATTTTCTTATTTTTCACATGATGATTTTTATATTTCTTAATTTACTCAACTTGTTAAGAAATAGTAAATGTTTCTGGCTCTTTACTAGGCATTGAGGATATAGAGATAAATGGTATCAATTTGGTCCTCTGGCTTACAGTTAGGTAAATTGATTAATTAGGGCTAAAAGGTCTAGTAAATGCTATTTTCTCCTATTTTGTGCACAATTTATTTTCGTAATTCTCACATAGTGAAGCACATCAGCAATCTATAAATATGTGCTAAATAATTGAGGAAGATGATAGCCAACCTTGATCAGAGTCCTAAATTCTCCAGCCAGACTATATCCTTCACCCACCAAGTGCCTGGGCAGCTCACCACAGCAACTCCCTGCTTCTGAAAATGTATATGCCACGCTGTACAAGGGAAGGTCTGAGTGATTATCATTCAAGTATTGATAATTCTGGAAAAGACAGCCAATCCTCTTTCCTCCACAAAAGGAGATGGCCCAGCCAGGACCAGGGTAATCGAACTTAGGCTACTTCCTAGGTAACCCATAAAAAGTTCCAGTCTATGTCTGACATCCCAACTAGTTAACTATGAAATAACTATTCATACTGCCCTTAAAAGTGTCATAAGCAGGGACGCCTGGGTGGCTCAGTTGGTTAAGCAGCTGCCTTCGGCTCAGGTCATGATCCCAGCGTCCTGGGATCGAGTCCCACATCGTCCTGGGATCGAGTCCCACATGGGGCTCCTTGCTTGGCGGGGAGCCTGCTTCCCCCTCTCTCTCTGTCTACCACTCTGTCTGCCTGAGCTCGTGCTTTCTCTCTCTCTCTCTCTAAAAAATAAATAAATAAAATATTTTTTTTTAAAAAGTGTCATAAGCATCCTGTGCAGATAATAAATTGTATGGTTGACCTAGACAGAGACAAATTAGCCTGAGAAAGGCTATGGGACCAAGAAAGTTCCCTTAAACATGTAGGAGTAGACAGCTTGTTTTATTTGTATCCCTTGTACTGACTTAAGGGAATATGGCAGACCCTCTTGGGCTCTTTTACAGGCCACAACTGCCATGGCTTCTCTTTGGTCATTGACAGCCCTAGTTCCAGAGCTTACTCCCATAGCAGTAGTCCCACACAGGCCGTCCTAACCACTCAGTAGACTCAGTGGGTATAATGGTACTTCTCCCCTTGTCCTGCTTCATCCTGACCCCTGTCTACCACCTGTGTTCATGCCTACACCTGGAGTCCATTTTCAGACCCAGCTGGACCCACAAGCAACCCTGAACTCCACCCATTTTCCTCAGTGAGGTTAATGGTATTTCCGTATTTCCATATTTCCCCAGAGGCATCCATTCATTGACTCATTAAATGAATAGGCATTAAGCTTGTACCATGTGTGAGGACTTATCCTGAGGCAGACGAGTAGGAGGAATAACTGAAGTAGCAGCCACATGGCTTGAGCACCACTGACAGCCAAGGCTGTACTAGGAGCTGGACTATTACATTTAACCCTCCGGAGCACTGGGAGTGAGTATTGTACTGACACTATGGTACAGATGAGAAAGGTCAGAGTCAAAGAGGGTGGTTGCCTTACTTGCCCAAGATCCTTTGGAGAGGAAAGCCTAACTGAGTTCAGCCCCACTGCTCTTAATCATTTTGCTATCATTCTGCCCTGAGGGAAGTGCAGGTACAGTGGTGGTCGGGATACAAGGCGGGGGTGTGGTTCTGATGATCCCGTGGTGGAGCCCTTTGGAACTGGGAGCTAAGTGGTATGGGGGAGCAGCTCAGCCTTTGGAAATCAACTAGGCACAGAAGAAAACCCAGAGGGAGGAAAGGAACTGAAAGGGTCTTGTCTCCTTAACAACTAGATCTAGGTCCCCAGTGTGAAAGCAGCGAGGAGAGGGTGAAAGTAGGATTGCCAAATAAACTGCCAGATGCCTAATTAAATTTGAGTTTCAGTTAAACAATGAATATTTTTAGAGCAAGTATGTTATATATGTGTGTATGTAAATATATTTTATGGTTCAATATTGTTTCTCCTGAATTTGATACTTTTGTTGTTGTTTTTGTGGTTGTTGTTAAATCTGGCAACCTTAGTTCCAAGTCTACTTCTGGGTTTATTCCTCAGGTCAGGAAGTAGGAGGGAAGCGGGAAGAGCCTCGCCTAGAGTGTAATATACATTTGGTGAAAGTATTGCCCCTGTGTCCTCTCTAAAGAACCTGGAAGTTTGGGACAGAGAAAGAAGCTGACAGGCTGTAGGAGGATCAGAGGGCATTAAACACAGCTTACCCCACAGCCCCAAATGTGCTTCCTCCTCCTTCCTAATCCTATATTTAAAAATCAAATTTCCAAGATAAACCCAAATACAAAATACCTTCTTAATAATTAGCTCCTGCTTAGATAGATTTAATGCATAAATCCCAATGTGGGCCAAAACCAGATAATCCCACAAAGTACATTATGCATGACCTTGTTTCCAATGCAGTAACTCCTTATAAAAAAATAAATAAATAAAAACACACACAAAAACCCATACTCCTTCTCATGATATCCAAGGCTGACCTCAAACTACCTTTTTAAACTCGTCTCTCTCCAAGTCCAGAAGTTCTATCAAACACAAATCACCTGGGAACAGAGTCAACCAGTGACAGCCTTGAGTTTGCCTACGTTATTTCTCCCCAACAGAGACCCTATGCGTCATTTTTGCTTGTCAATACCCAAAGTCAGAGAAGCAATGATAGTCAAATAGTTCTCCACCCTTGCTTTCTAGCCCATTATGCCACCAAAATGCCTATCACTCCATTGGAATTATGAACACTATATAACCAGAGTCACCAAATAAATTCTCAAGGACATAGACACTGATATGGCATTAAGAGTGCAAAGGTTTAGGGACACCTGGGTGGCTCAGTTGGTTAAGCAGCTGCCTTCGGCTCAGGTCATGATCCCAGCACCCTGGGATCGAGTCCCGCATCAGGCTCCTTGCTCAGCGGGGAGCCTGCTTCTCCCTCTTCCTCTGCCTGCCACTCTGTCTGCCTGTGCTCACTTTCTCTGACAAATAAATAAATAAAATCTTTAAAAAAAAAAAAGAGTGCAAATGTTTATTGATCAGTAATATTTGTGAAGGGAAAAGAGAAAGAGCAGGATCAGATAGGAAAAGCTGTCAAGGAGAAGCCAATCTAATGATGCTTTGCCAGCACAACAGGGAGCTCCAGAAGAAAAACTGGCCATCAGAGAAATCCCAAAATGGGCATAAATGCCTAGGCCTTCATACCACTGCCTTGTGTAGCCTTTCGCCAATATCCAGCCTACAAATAGTGTAACTATAGCCAGAGCTGAGGTGGACCCTGACAAAGTTAATAGTTAGAAGCTGTCAACTAATCACACTCCAAGGCTGAGTAAAGAGTGTTTTTTGTTTGTTTTGTTTTGTTTTTCTAAGAAGGACGCTAAGAGGTACATCCCTATGGATTACACTGCTGGGAAGAGATTCCCAGGCAGGGCTAGTCTTAGAAATGTCTTCAGAGACATGTAACTCTGAAATATTCCGTAAAACTCTAGAATGACACCTGAATTCTGCCATTTAGGGTACTAAATGTTTTTGAAATATAGGAGATCCTCAATATGTTTCTTAAAATACATACACTCCTAAGCTAAACCCATTACCACATGTAAAAAGTCATGACAACTGAAGCATGTTGGGGTTTGACCTCACGAGGCAAGGACCCATAGGAACTAAGCAACAGATGACCTATTTGGTTGAGTTCAGGAATGCCAAAGGGAAAGGAGGAGGCTAAAAAGAGGCAAAACAATACAAGCTCCATTCGGAGCATGCTTCTAGCCTGCACCAGGAACATCAAGATTCCTTGCCAGGTTACCCAGTGGCCTAAGCAAGTTAGCCCTGCCAGCGAATCCTGCTGGAGAGGAAATTGTTTCAATCTGGAGAGTCCATTTCAGTGCAGTAAGACTTATTGGAAGGACTGGAGCTAGAGTTCTCTGGCTTCTGCTGGGGCAGGATCTCTCATGGAAGCTCCCGGAGCCCCCAGAGAGCCCTTATGCATTGCCTAACATCTGCCTTAAAGCAAACTGTACCTTCCTGGAAGTCAAAGCCTACCTCATTCATGTAGTTTCTCAACAAGCATTTATTCAGTGCTGACTGTGTGCCAGGCACCATGGTATGCATTGAGGGTAGAGTAAGAAATGAGACTGAATCCCTCTGCTAACAAAACTTTCCATTCAGAGGCCAAGAAGCAAATGCTCAATTTCAATCAAAAATAAAGAGTACTACTAAATATGTGAGAATAGGATACTGGGCGGGGGGGGTTCTTGGGAGGTCAAGAAATCCTGCCAGAGAGTCCAGAGAAACTGGCCTCAGAAAGAGAAATTCAGAACCAGATTCTATAATTTTGTAAAATTTGGCCAGAAGAGCAAGAAAGGTTTCTAAGAAGAAGTCTCGGCAAAGGCCAAGAGAAGGAAGGTTAACCTATCTGGGAGCTGCCAGGAGTTGAGTATGCCTGAAGACAAGAGGCTGAGAATTAAAGGAGAAGAAATGGGAAAGCATTAAGAAATGCAGCTGGAGCACCAGATCGTGAAGGGCAGAGTCTTGTATCCTGAAGGCAATAAGGTGTCACTGAGTGATCTGAAAGAAGGGCAGCCATAACTAAGGGAAGTAGGTTAGGGGTAAGAAGAGAGTTCCAGGCAAAGAGAAAAACTTGAACAAAGGAAGACCTTGAGGAAAGATGTCGCCTGGTTTGACTGAGAGACTGAAAGAAGGTCAGGGGTGTTGAACCCCAGCAGCTCCAGGGAATATGGAAAGAGGTTAGGCTGAAGAAATGGGAGGGAGTCTTCCCATCCAGAGAGACCTTATATGCAGTGACAGAGACTGTAGCCTTCATTGTGTGAGTAACAGGAAGCTAGGGATTTTTTTTTTTAATTTTTGTTTTTTGGTTTTTTTAAACATTTCTAATAGAGATATTTCTCTTTTTTAAATATTGTATTTATTTATCTGAGAGAGAGAGTGAGAGCATGAGAGGGGAGAAGGTCAGAGGAAGAAGCAGACTCCCCATGGAGCTGGGAGCCTGATGCGGGACTCGATCCTGGGACTCCGGGACCACGACCTGAGCCAAAGGCAGTCACCTAACCAACTGAGCCACCCAGGCGCCCACTAGGGATGTTTTTAATCCAGGTGCCCAAAGAGATGCAAAAGATACATGACTGCAATTTAGCTTCTGAAAAGATTTTTCTGGTTGCAGTGTGGAGAATGGAGTAAGGGAGACATGTGAACTTTAAAAAAGTTATTTATACTCAATTACCCAACATATAGTACACCATTAGTTTTTGATGTAGTGTTCAGTGATTCATTAGTTGTGTATAACACCCAGTGCTCATCAGATCACATGCCCTCAGACATGTGAACTTTTGAGGACACTAGCTTAGAGACTGGAAAGAGAAGATGGTACCTTGGACTTTGGTGATAGCAGTAAAGATCAGATTGTCAGACTTGGGTATCAAAATAATAGGACTTTCATGGGTGAGAGAGGTTTCTATCTTATGTAACTGGGTGGATGGTGCTGTCATTTACTGAGGTGGGAACTCTGGACCAGTCCTGGGGAAGACATGAGTTCAGTCTGCAACACAATGAGATTTAGCTGTTACTGAGGGAACTAAGTAGAAATGTCAGGCACTGATTTCTGAGATTAGATAGACAGATGATAGAGAGGAAGAGAAAGAGGGGGAGGGAGAGAGAGTGAGAAAGAGAGAGAGAGAGAGAAGGTAATAATTGATACTGTAAGCAGATAAGCTAAACCAGGCAGAAGTATAAAGTGAAGTGATCAGATGTAGCTTATGCAAATGTCCCACTGACAGCAGTATAAAGAAATGACTAGAAGGAGCAAGACTCCAAGACAAGTTAAAAGGATGCTAAAATTATCAGAAGTGTGATGATGATGATGAGTATGTGACATAAAATAAAAAAATGGCAGTGTGGACAAGGAAAAATAAACTGACTTGAAAGACAACAGGTAAAGTCGACAGAATATGAACAGGAATGGAAAAGGAAGAGACCCATGGTGACCTAAGACTTGTGTCTGGGGCAGTGGGGTGGGTGATGTCATTAACTGAGAAATGAATTTTGAAATGAAGATAAATTCAAATGTGGATATGCTTTTAACACCAGGAATCATGCAAGTAAGCAACTGGATTTGGGGTCTGTAACTATCCTTGGGTCAGGAAATAGAGTACCACCCTAAAGTGGGTCTATACCACTTTATATCAATGTGGAATACGAATCTACTTTTGTATTTACTTATTCTGTGATTGTTACTGAGTAGTCTACTATGTTTTAGTCATGGAATCAGCTAAGGTGATTCTATGAGTATGTGGTGAGAGAAGGGATGGAGACAGAAGGAAAAGAGAGCACTAACATTTAAAACATAAGCAGAGGAAGCAAGAGAAAAACCTGAGAAGTGACCCAATTCCATTCAATATAATAAATATTTCACAGTTATAATTTAATGTGCATATAAAATACTATTCTTTAATTACCTGATCTAATTCCTGTATTTTATTCTGCTTTATTTTCTGAAACACTTCAAATATGCAGAGAATTACAGAAAAGAACAATAAATTTTTCAGATTGAAAATAAAATTTTTGGGTGCATACAAATGGTATTATTCTATACATATGATTATGTAATTTGCTGTATTTGATCTACATTCTGTTTTTAATATGACTATATTATAGCTTTTTTAATATGACTATATTATACTTTCATTCCATTGATTTTTAACTCTGGTATGTTACTCTATTTCACAAATATATTGCAATGTATTTATCCATTATCTGTTAGTGGACATTTAGGTCAAGAACTGTTTCATAGCTTCCATGCCTTTCCTCTATAGTCAGGAACAAAACAGAGATGTCTACTCTTAGCACTGTTATTTAACATAGTACTGAAGTCCTAGCCACAGCAATCAGACAAAACAAAGAAATAAAAGGCATCCAAAGTGGCAAGGAAGAAGTTAAATTTTCAATATTTGCAGATGACATGATACCCTATGTAGAGAACTGAAAAGACTCCACCACAAAATTGCTCAAACTGATACATGAATTTGGTAAATTCATAGGATACAAAATCAATGTATAAAAATGTGTTGCATTCCTATATACCAATAATGAAGCAGCAGAAAGAAATCAAGGAATTGATTTTATTTAAAATCGCACCAGAACCCATAAGAGACCTAGGAATAAATCTAACCAAAGAGGTAAAAGATCTATACTCTAAAAACTATTAAAAAAATTGGTGAAAGAAATTAAAGAGGATACAAAGAAATGGAAAAAAATATTCCATGCTTTTCGTTTGGAAGAACAAACACTGTTAAAATGTCTATATTACCCAAAGCAATCTACACATTTATTGTCATCCTTGTCAAAATACCAACAGCATTTTTCACGAAGGTAGAACAAAAGAATCCTAAAAATTTTTATGGAACCACAAAAGACCCCGAATAGCAAAAGCAATCTTGAAAAAGAAAAACAAAGCTGGAGGTATCAAAATTCTGGACTTCAAGCTGTATTACAAAGCTGTAACTGTCAAGACAGTATGGTACTGGAACAACAATACACACATAAATGTAATACACCACATCAACAGAATGCAGGGTGGAAAGAAAACAGATGATCATCTCAACTGATGTAGAAGAAGTGTCTGACAAGGGGTGCCTCGGTGGCTCAGTGGGTTAAAGCCTCTGCCTTTGCCTCAGGTCATGATCTCAGGGTACTGGGATCCAGCCCAGCATAGAGCCCTCTGCTCAGCAGGGAGCCTGCTCCCCCCGCCCCCACCTGTCTCTCTGCCTACTTGTGATCTCTCTCTTTCTCTGTCAAATAAATAAATAAAATCTTTAAAAAAAAAATAAGTGTCTGACAAAATGGGAAATGTGATATTTGATCCTATGAAAATTAAAATAGAAATAAGAGAATATTTTGAACAACTTTATGCCAACTTGATCACAACTTAGATCAAATAGAGAAACCTGTGAAAAACACAAACTCTAAAAGTTCATTCAGGGAGAAATAGGCAACAAGAATAGCTCTATACCTATTTTTTAAATTAATTTATAGTTATAAACCCTTCCACACAGAAAAGATCAGTCCTAGACAGTTTTTCTCACTGGTGTTTTGATAAACATTTAAAAAATATATATAATGACAATTCTACACAAAAATTTTTAAAAATAGAAGAGGAGGGAGTGCTTCTCCACTTACTCTAGGAGTATTACCCTGATTGAGGGAGAGAAAGAAAAATAGCAAACACAATAGAAAAAAAAATCTCAATATTCCTTATGAAATCAAAATCCTTAGCAAAATACTAGCAAGTTGAATCCAGTATATAAAAAAGATATACATTATGACCAAATGAGATTTTTCCGCAAGGATATAATGCTGGCTGAGTATTCAAAAATCAATGTGATTTTCAATTAGTACACTAAAGGAGAAAAAAACATGGCAATTATGATGATTGCAAATAAGAAGCTTTGACAAAATTCCACACTCATTCATAAGAAAAGCTCTCAGGAAACTAAGAATAGATGGAAACACCCTCGTTCTGATGACGGACATCTACACAAAACCTAAACCTGTAATCATTACTAATTACAAACAGAGAATGCCTCTCCTCCTAAGATAAAGAAGAAACAATGGTTTTCTTAAAGGATTCTTTTTATTTTTCTTTTAAATTCAAAGTTGCAGAGATTCTCCACCATGCTAAGAAGGTATTCTTAGTCCAATTTTTCAAACAGAAAAACTGATTCATAGACTCTGGGACCCGTGTTCTACCTGAATTTGAAGTCTTTGTCTGGTTCACCTCCACCTTCCCTGTTTGCTATTAACCCTGTTAACCCTGTGTGCTTACTTATCTGTGTCCACCATAAGACTGTGAGATTGAGTCCAAAGACTGCTTTATTAATTTTTATATCTCTAGGAAATAGCATAGTGCTTAGCTCTAATCATTATCCACAAAATGGCACTTAAAATTTTGGATTAGAAGTTGTGTCATCCATACCTTAGCCTAATTATTATCTCCCTTACCCAGACTGTAAGATCCAAGAAGGTAGGGGTCACGTTTTACTCACCTTGGCATTCTCTGTGTCTCGTGCAATGGCTGACACACAGTAAATATTTCCTAGAATAAATGACAGACACAGGTTCATCCAATTGCCCTGGCCTTCACATAACTGGCAGTGGAATTCCCAAAAGAGCTGTAGAAAGCAGTAAGGGTATTAATGAAATAAGTTTCTGTGAATAATTTAGTAATTAACATTGCCTACATTTGCATTCGTTTGCATAATGCTTCTTAGCTTATTAAATGCTTCCACATCCATTTCCTAACATGAACTTCACAATATTCCTGTGAGGTATGCAAATCAAATGTTATCAGGATTTTATAGATGAGATGCAATATTTTGCCCAATGACACAGGAGTAGAAAGAACGCGGTGACTCTGGAAATAATACTCAGATTTCCTGTCGTCCCACCAGATCACCCTTTTACCAAGGTAAAGAACTACACATTCATTTTGGAATCCAACCACGTAGAGCTACAGGCTAGCAGGCAGGTCTCAAATTTTTAACCTCAATATCCTCCTCTGTAAAATTATAATAGTGATTCATAATCTGCCTCCTGCAACATGAGTCCTATTTATTAAAATGTTTATTCTTTATATTTGTGTATATTAATATAGTTTAATATATTAAGGGGATAATATACCTAAATTATAATATTCAAATCATACCAATGTTATTAAAAGAGTCATTTGATATTTTTATTAAAAATACAAAGAAGATAAAATAATGAGTGAATACAATGTGAAAGTACTAAAATTCTGGATATAACTATGAGGAAGAAATACAAAATCTTCCAAAAAGGAATCAGAGAGATTTCACAAGTGATGTTTCCTAAATTATGCTCCTTGTTTCCTTCCTGAGCCCAGGAGTTCAGTGGAGTCAAGCCCTCTGCTATCTCAAAAAGCCTACATCAATAATTGAGGGATCCTCTAGGTCAGGCCTGGCTAGCTCTCTCTGCCCTGCAGGCCAAGATATGAGCTGCATTGTTGATGCTATAATCTAGCTCTTTACTATCACATTAAGAATGCCTTTGGCAATTATGTAGATTTATGTAAACTATCTCATGAATCCAAAAAGGTAAGCTGTTAAAGACAGTTCTTCAGTGAGATTTCTAACTACCAGCCAAAAGTCACATTTATTAGCTAGTTTCCAGCATGACGTCCAGATTAACAACTGCTTTAGGATGTTATAGACAGGTGTCAGGATGGTTTCTCCAGCTCAAGTCTAGTTCCAGGCAAAATTTCATTAACCTCCTAGGGTTTTTAGGGTACTCAAATCTAATTTGCAAGAACACGTGAAGTCAACAGGCCTGTGAAAATGTCAGAAACATCTTGCTGAGGACAAATGCGTATAAGTCAAGGAGTGAGTCTGAATCCACTTGAATTGCCCACTGCCTCCAATACAAACCCTCAACTCCAGCCAACAGCACTGTTCACTGACTTGCAGCATCCTTTCCACTTCCCTGTCCCTGTGATTATCTCATTCAGACCATACACCTAGAATATCATTCCAGCTCCTCTGTGACCATAAAAATAATGGCTGACATTTATTATTACCCAACGGAGTGCATCTATTCCCCCATTTAAGTCACTGAAAGAAGTTTATGCCTCCATTTTACAGATGAAGAACCAGAGATTCAACAAAGTTAAGCAATGTATTCATAATATACAATCAGAGCTAGAACTAGCATTTAAACTCTGGTCTGCTTAATTCAAATCATTGCTCTTCACATTATGCTTCTCTCAAGACCAGTTCCAAATCCACTTCCTCCAGAAAGTCTTCTTTAAGTATACAACTCTGAATGACCTCACACCTCCTTCATCCCTACTCATTGGCTACCCAGCACATTTTGTCTGGTGGTGACTCTTGGTCTTTAATGGTCTCTTCTATTAAACCATGAAATTATTGAGGACAGGACATTTTCTTGTTTTCTAGTACATCTTACACATCCATCATCCACTATGTTTTTTATCCCATCGAAATAAAAAATTTTTGGTGAAGGCAAACATCCTATCTGATCTTTGTATACCTTCATGTGTCTTCAGGAGTATTGTGTACATAGTAGAAAAATGAATGTGGACATGAATTTAAATTCAATTTAGACAAACTGTCCATTTGAAAGATGAAAGGAACTAGGATGCAAAGAGGCTAAGAGCCCAAATTCTCACATAAATTTTCTGACAGGTCTCTTGACTCACCTATGAATGGATTTTTCCATTATACCTAGGGTGACCATTTAATTTATTGCTCAGACTAGGACATTTTTTTAAAGATTTTATTTATTTATTTGATAGAGAGGGAGAGATCACAAGTAGGCATAGAGGCAAGCAGAGAGAGATGGGGAAGCAGGTCCCCCGCCGAGCAGAGTGCCCGATGTGGGGCTCGATCCCAGGACCCTGGGACCATGACCCAAGCTGAAGGCAGAGGCTTAACCCACTGAGCCACCCAGGTGCCCCCAGACTAGGACATTTTTAAGAGCCAAAGGGAAAAGTATTAAAAATGGTTTCAGGGCAATAGGTATAAAATGGGATATACCATCTTCTAATTATTAATAATTCCTCACTATCTTTACCAATGGCAATAACACTTGCATATGATTTTATACAGTGCTTACAGTGTGCCAGGTACTGTTTGGAGATTATAAATATTAGTTATAGATAGATGTATAAATACATATATAAATAACAATTTGCTTAATCTCCAACAATAAGTATCATTTTTGCCTCCATTGTACAGATGAGGAAACTGAGGTACAGAGAAGTCACACATCTAATAATGCTGAAACTCACTGGATCACTCTCCTCTGAACCTCAGTTTTCCATCTTTAAGGATTTTAGATGACTTTTTCTAGAGGTCTCTAAGCACAAGAGACTCCATCGATGTTGGACTGATGGATATGGTTTTACTTTAGGGTTTGGCATTGCCTGGCACCTGATGGGGACCAAAAGAGAGAACTCATCTTGGTCTATACCCAAAGGACAATTCCCCTTGATGTCTAGGGCTTTGATGACAGTGGGTTACCTTACTCACAACAGCCTATGAAATTGGCACAGCATCTCCAATTACAAACAGGAAAGGAGAAACTCAGGAAGGTTAAGTGACTTACCCAAAGTAACATGGTCAGTTTATGGAAGAGTCAGGATTGAGACCTGTCTATCTACTTCCAAAGCTGTGATCACTGTTCTACAGCAGTCTGGCACAGAAATGTTACCTTAATTATCAAACAAAACTTGTTTTTCCTGCATCTCCAGTTTCATGGCTCAATAGTTCTACAGCTCAGAAATACTGGCATCCAGTAAAGGAAAGAAGCATTGTTGTGGGGCGATTAGGTAAGGTAAGAAGAGAGTTTCATTCAACTCAACCAACTTTACGACCTGTCCCCTTCCTACTGCTCACACATACTTAGGAACTAGACATAATTAAAGGTTTATGAAGGTACCACAAAAGTATACTGCTAAATTCTGAGGCTCCATGGTTGCCAAGGAAACAATCACTTCTCACTTACAAGGAAGCTTCTTGGAGGGACATGACTCAGAGATGCTAGGAATTGGAGTTTTTACAAGGGAACTGTCTCTATGAAGTATATAGGGACATCACTATACACCTCTCCCACTTGAATTTCCCAAAGTACATCTCCATATCCCAACTACTCTTGCTGCACTAACACTGGGATATAAACCTCCCTACTGCTATTCAGTTTGCTAAGGAACATGGGTCCCAACCCAGCCTGGTTCTTTTAGAAATCTTCTCCCATCTTAGCATAAGGCACCCAAACCAGCAGAAAGGGGGCACTTTGGGGGATAAGCAGGGCCTTCAGACACAGACTCTAAACCACCTCTCCAAGCCCTCCTTACACCTTACTCCATTCCTTATCTCCTTTGTTGGCTTCATAGCCCAGTTTCCATTTTTGTCCCAACTCCCTTTTGTCTCTGACCTGCAACTTCTGCTCCACTCTTGGATGTCTTTGTCTTCCCTCACCCTGGGATGGGGAAAGCTATGGTATTCTGCAAGCCAACCTTTCAAGACACAGTGTCTTCCCAGTCCCTGATTTCCTTCTGGCTCTTAGAAACTTTTCTCCTGTGGTCTAGCCTTCCAGGTAACCCTCACCCTTCTCCCAGTAGCCAGATGCCTTCTACCCTGGGACAGAGTCAATTTGCTGAAAAGACCTTAATAGTCACTATTTCAGCTCTCAGTCAGATGATATTCTTCTCTCTACCGTCTCAGTAAGCGGCCCATAGGCCCTTGCTGGATAGTCCCCTGTCTGGGGTGCTCCCTGTCAACCACTCCTACACAGCTCTGACTCTCAGAGTATCTCTCCATTGGTACTGGACCTGCCTTCCAGACTGCACAGAGCAACACCTCCTCTCTATCCCATCTAAGGCTTACAGACTATTCTCAATCTCCCTGCCTGAGGTCCTTCCCTCTAGCCATTCCCCACATGAGCACACACCATTCCTGTCAGTCTCTGGACAACACTTTATTTCCTCATTATGACCTTAACTACTTGAAGGGAATGGCCACACAACAACATTCACAAGACAACACTAGAACCTTGCACTCAATTCCTTCTGAGGTTTTGTTACAGATACCGTCACTGACACTCTTCCCACTGGACCTCAAGTCGTGACTTGTGTTTTCAGCTTCCTTATCCCACTTTTTATTCCCCCAGTCTGAGTGATATGTATTATATAAATCTTAAATGTAGTCCTTTCCATGCCTCTATTTCTACTTTCCACAGGGAAACAGTATCTTGCCCTATCTACCACCTCCTTTTTTTCAATGTTCTCTCAGATTCAAAGAATGCTTAGTGAGTACATATAGTATACTCAACTCCTTTTGGCTTCACTAGGATTTCCTGGATTAGATACTCCCAATTCTTCCATCAAGCACCCACTGATGAACATTGCCTTGAAAGGAAAATAGTACCTTGCCTTCTCAGCTGTAAGAGTATCTACCTAACTCTATACTTTTAAACCAAACCAACTACCCCAAATCCCATGGACTGCTCCATAGTGGCTAGTAAAAATGAGCCTGGACATTCCAGCACCATGGGTGACAATTCTCTCTGAAGTTTCCCTTCCCTTTTCTCTTTCTCTCTCACCTCTGGAACTATTATTCACCTCCCTGATTCCCAGCATCAAAAATCAGTCCCACACTAGTCATTTCTTTGAACAAAACCCAGATTTGTTTTTTAGCCTTCTTCTTGCTGTTATTTCTCCAACAAGTGTACGTTTGCTCACCCCATGGTGTCAGCTCACCTGCCCAGAGTCCTGCACAGTTCGAACTGAGCAGATACCAGCACACAGCCTGTGCACTGCATCAGGGTTTGGAAAATGCTGCTAGATATATCAGATCCACTTGAGCTGTGACCCCAAAGAAAAGCCTGCGGGGGTTACTCGTGATTGCCCAGCAAGGATTCTTTTGGTCATTGCGATTCCTCACCAAGTCTCCAGCCATTATTCCAAGCTGATGTTCTTGTCTGTTTTCCGGACAGATAAGCTGATTTCTAAACCCTAGGACAGAAGCAAAATTCTGACAGCACAGCCAGAATCACTAAACTCCTTCATAGCCAGCCTCGAAGGAGCTTCTGCAGATGCTACAACTCACTCTTCCACACACATGCCAGAAGGACTGACAGCCACTTGGTGAAAACTCCTTCTGATCAAATGTGAAGTCATATCCTTCACTCTGCGTAAATTAGTTACACCTAATGAACTTTTGGCTAGAAATTTTCATTTTCATTTTTAGAGGTAATAACCACCTGGCTACAAAAGCATATAGCATTTTTAAACAAATTTCCAATAATAGTTTATGCATCCATTGCACAGAAGACTGATGAGACATAGACTGTGTTTGAAGGAATTAGCATCTAATCATAAGACCCTATCCCAAAATATACAGCTGAAAACACAGATGGGAGAGAAAGAGTCTATGGAAAGACAAAATGAAAACAGAGCCTTGATGTCTCCAGTTTTATCCCTAGAAAGCACATGTTGTTACAATTTTTAGTCACCAATGGAATGTAGGCTTGTCTTAAAATATATATATACATATATATTTATATATAAACTAGTTATATATGTTAACTTAATATATTGATTATCTAGTTGTTAACTAGCTAGTCATATATACTCATTAAATATATGTGTGTATATATTTTTAGAAAGAGAGCATGTGCAAGTGGAGGGGGAGGGGCAGAGGGAAAGGAAAAGAGAATCCTATGCAGACTCCCCACTGAGTGCAGAGCCCGACAAGGATCTTGATGTCACAACCCTGATGTCACGACCTGAGCCAAAATCAAGAGCTGGAATTTAACCAACTAAGCCATCTCAGTACCCCTATATGTATATATTTAGTTAATATATGTAGTTAACTAAAACCTGAACCATCTCAGGCACTTAGGTCTTTTCTCCAAGACAGTGCAGACTAAAGGGTAGATCCCCTAGCCTGGCATGAAGGCTCAGCACATGGGCTTTGTGTCCTTTGCTCTTCACTTCCCCTTCGAAGCCTTTAGGTTGCTCCTGTTCTGAGCATCTCATCACTGTTCAATGTAACTAAACCATTTCTAATGTCTAGGCCAGACCCATCCATCCCATATATACAAGGTTGCCCATCTTTGCCCTTTCCAGTTCTTCCCTTGTTGTGAATGTCCAACTGCAATCCCTCCTCATTCAGGAAACCCTCCTAGATAAAATCAGCTCCCAACCTTCCCCCTCACTTTCACCTGTGGCATATACAACCTGTCTCAGCAAATTAGAAGTCAAATTGGTCCTTCTTCTCATCTAACTCCTGAACCTCCTAATTTAAGACCAATCTCACCCACTTTCGAAGCATTAGCCAATCATTACACACCCATTAGGATGGCTACTCTCAGGAAAACATAGTAACAAGTGTCGGTGAGGAGAGGAGAAGAGAAATTGGAACTCTACTTCAATGTTGGTGGTAATGTAAAATGGTACAGCCATTGTGGGAAACAGTATGTTTGTTCCTCAAAAAATTAAAAATAGAGGGGCGCCTGGGTGGCTCAGTGGGTTAAAGCCTCTGCCTTCCGCTCGGGTCATGGTCCCAGGGTCCTGGGATCGAGCCCCGCATCGGGCTCTCTGCTCAGCAGGGAGCCTGCTTCTCCCCTCTGTCTGCCTCTCCTGCCTAGTTGTGATCTCTGTCTGTCAAATGAATAAATAAAAAAAAATTAAAAATAGAGATACCATATGAACCAGTAATTCTGGGTGTCCACCCAAGAGAAGTGAAAGCAGGGTCTCAAAGAGACCGTCACACACCCATGCTCATACATAGCAACATTATTCACAATAGCTAAAATAGAGAAGCGACCCAAGTGTCCACCAATGGATGAATGAATAAGCAAAACATGGTATATACATGCAGTACGATGTTATTTAGCCTTAAAAAGAAAGGAAATTCTGACACACCCTATAATATGGATGAACCTTGAGGACATGATGCTAAGTGAAATAAGCCAATGACCAAGAAAAAAAAAGACAAATATTGCATGATTCTACTTAAATGAGGTACTTCGAGTAATCATATTTATACAGGCAGAAAGAAAGGTAGCTGCCAGGGCCCTTGGGAGGGAAGAATAAATGTTACTGGTCAATCATTGTGGAGCCTTAGTCTTGCAAGACTGGAGGTGTTCTAGAACTAGACGGTAATGGCATTTGCACAACCATGTGAATGTGCTTCATGCCCCTGAACTCTACACTTCAAAATGGTTAAGATGGGAAATTGTGCATTATGTGTACTTTATCACAACAGGGATAAAAAAATAGAGGAAAAGACTCAGGCAGAAGGAAAAAGAAAAAAAAACTAACATTCTTAATGTCCCCTGTGTTAAGTAGCTTCCATACATTTTCTTTTTTAATCTTGGTAGTAATCTAGCTTTTAACTCCATTGTTCAGATGAGTACATGAATCTGAGGCTGAGAAAGTCAGGAATTTTTCCAACTAGCAGGGAGTGCAGATGTGAAGGTAGGCCTACCTGACCTGGGACCACTGCTCACAGATGACTCTTCAACACTACTTCAGCCTTTCACATAAAGCTTCATCCCCTGGGGACAGAGGAATATGCTTTAAATACTGGTTTCTTCTGATTAGCATAGTCAAACCTAAAGTAAGTGCTTCTTCAGTGTTTTTTTAATTGATTCTCGTCTTGGCTTATTTAGATAGTGAAAAAAACAGAACTGGTGGATGACTTAGTGTCATTTTTACCTGAGGTTCCTGGACTTGACTCAGAACAAGCCTGTGATCAGCCAGGCTGCCCAGATGTGCCCTTCTCCACTGCAATCTATGATCTGACAAAAAGAATCTATTTTAGGATTTTCCATGTCCGCTCTGATTCTGAGTAACGCCTAGACTTGTTATCTAGCAATTAAGCAAGAATAGATGAGAAATTGTATTTACATTTTCCACACTGTGGAGCTTTCTATACCTAGCCTTGAATACTTAATATTGTGCTGATTTATGATGCATCAGGGACTGATGGTTTTATTTATCAAAACAAAACTTAACTCTCAGTAGGACGGGTTTCTGGAAAGAGAAAAGAGAGTAGAACGTGAACTGTAAAAGTGTCAATGATGAAAATGAAAGATGAATACCTTCCCTTACCGAAATTGACACTTTTCAGATCTTCCTTCTCTTGCTTCCCAACCTTTACCAAAATAACCGTGGTACCAATTTCTCCTTTCATTTGGCTGGTTATCCATTTGGAAAGCCCTTACCTTCACAGCCACATACCCAAAGTCTACTCTTCCTACAGGCTTCAGCTCTCTTCCATTCTTCCATGAAGCCTTCTCCAACCCACTCCCTATCTCCCGTTCTTCCTGAGCCCACCTCCTGCCATTTAACTTGTCCAGTGGTCTGCACATGATTCACAGCACTTCTGTTTCCTGATGCTATCGATTTACACTTCTCATCTTCCCTCTCAACTGGGTAAGACTTCAGAAAAAGAGCTTTCATTTCTCCAAACCAGAGTCCAAGACTTTGTAGGCAGTCAGTTGGTATGTACTCTTGACATATATTACACATATTGCATTTATTATATTTTACTCGTGTATATATAGATTTCAAAGTTTAAACATATCCAAATTTTTTGGAATATAGGGCAGAAGAATGTCTACAGCTATTGTCAGTAATGTAGTTTCAAAGAGCTGCCAGCTTTACTTGGAAAAACTATTTATGAGGAAAATGTCCTCTAATGTATTTATATCAGTGGACCTAAAAGAAGTTGCAGACAAGCACAGACAAGGGTGAACAGGATGTGGTGGTTCCTGGGAATGTTGGTAGATTCCATTTTTAAGACTCTTCTAATGCAGGATGCCTGAGTGGCTCAGTGGGCTAAGGGCTCTGCCTTCAGATCATGATCCCAGGGTCCTGGGATCGAGCCCCACATCAGGCTCCCTGCTTGGCGAGGAGCCTGCTTCCTTCTCTCTCTCTGCCTGCCTCTCTGCCTACTTGTGATCTCTTGTCTGTCAAGTAAATAAATAAATAAATAAATAATCCAAGACTCTTCTGATGCTAAGGGCATGTATTTTGAGGACATGTGGCTACATAATTAACTCTCCACAGGCTAGCAGATGAGAGCAATATTTAATTTTCAGTGTTTTCTTTCCTTCCCATCTTCTACACAACAGAAAATTAAATTTTGATTCTAGTACAATGCTTCTCAACATAGTTTCAATTTCAAATCATCTGGAGTGATTTGGAAAAAACACAAATTCCCAGGCCCTACCTCCACAGATTTGGATGTGATTGGTCTAGGCACTGGCATCTGTTAAAAGCTCCCAGAGTGATTGTACAGAGCAATCAGAATTGAAAACCACTGGTATAGCATTTATTTATTGATTCTTCACTCTGAACCTGCCCTAAGTAGGGCAGAGCAAGCCAGAGCCTATGGGCCAAATGTGGCCACGTCCATGCTTTACATCTGGACTCTGGCTGCTTTTGCCCACCAGCAGCAGACTTGAGGTGGTAGAGACCCTGGGGCCTGCAAAGCCAACGTTTGTGATTTGTCCCTTTATTTAAAAAAAAAAAAAAAACAAAAAAACACCAAAACTGGGCTCCTGGGTGGTTCAGTGCCAAAATAATTAAACTTAACAATCTAGCTTCCATACTGCTGCAGAAGAATGGAAATGTATTAGGTTGTAACAGAAAGAGCACAATATAGTAAAAGATATGGTACAGGATGGGCAAATACCCAATGACATTTCCAAAAGTCTGGCTACCGTGGGTCTTAGACACAAAACCATCTTCAGGCTACTAGAATCATACCTAGCAAATAACCCAGAAAAGACCTCTCTGCTAGGAGGATGGCAGTCATTACCACTAGAAAAATGGCACCCACACATCATTAGGCACGTCGGTCTTCATTGTTTCTGAGAGATGGGAAGTGGAAGCCATGTAAAACTGGCTCTGGTCAAAAGAGGAAAGGCCATTACTGGTGTCAAGTACTCCCTTGAGCAATGGGGAAAAGTTCACAATTGGAGAAGAACAGAGGCAGATAAATGGTGACTTTATGAACAAACACAGACTTGTGGTTGACCCAACTACAGTAAGAAACAGGATCCTACCTGCAACGTGCAGATAAATTAAACTTCGTAAGGGTATGCAGAAATCCTCCAGAAAAAATAATAGGACAGTTCTCTAGTGGCATGATATGAATGATTCTTTAGGTTAAGATCTATTAACAGTTGACCTGGTTACAAGAGGCCTATTGGTCATAAAGGAAAAATATAAAATGCATTCAGACTTGTCCATTCTATAGGGGAAATGATTAAAGAAACATATTTCAACTCAAAACATATACAATATAGGAGACTCTTAAAAGGTAAAACAGCAGCATTTCACGTGGTGTCCAAAGTCCATCAGATCACCTATCCTCTGGTGTACAATTACCTCTACAAGCCCCTCAAGCACTAAAATTTAACCAATGAAAGACTGAGCACAACATACATCCTATATTGTCAGTCTTTGATGGTAGCACTTTCCAGCAGCTTATGCTAGAAGCCTGAAGCTCACCTTGATTCTTCTTCCTTCCCCCTCCTCCCACCCATGTCCAACTGCTTGACAGGTTTTACCAACTTTCCCTCTTTTCATCTCCATCAACTATAGCCTAGTTCAAGTCATTTCCTTATCATCGTTTGTCTAGATCATGTGTTGTCAAACTACAACCCTAGGGAGGCCCTTGGGTGGCTCAGTTGGTTAGCATTAGACTCTTGGTTTCTGCTTTGGTCCTGATCTAGGGGTTGGAGCGATTGAGCTCTGTGTTGGGCTCTATGCTTGGTACAGAGTCTGCTTGGGATTCTTTGCCTCTCCCTCTGCCTCTGCCCCTTACCCCAACTCACTCTCTACCTTCCCAAATAAATAAATAAATAAAATCTTAAAAAAAAAATACAACCTGGACCAAATCCTGTCCTCAACCTGTTTTTATAAAAAAATTTTACTGAATGACAGCCACACCGACTTACAGGCTGTCCAGGACTTTTTCCAAGTTATAATATCAGAGTTGAGTAGTTGCAAAACAGACCATATATGGTCCAGAAAGGAAAACATATCTACTATCCAACCCTTTACATAAAAAGCTTGCTAATGCCTGGTCTATGTCATAAACCATCTCTCACACTGCTAATGGAATAGTCTTTCAGAAAAACAATTCCAGGGGTACCTGGGTGGCTCAGTTGGTTAAGCCCATCTTCAACTCGGGTCATGATCCCGGGGTCCTGGGATTGAGTCCCACATCGGGTTCCCTGCTCAGTGGGGAACCTGCTTCTCCCTCTCACTCTGCTTACTTGTTCTCTCTCTCTTTCACTCTCTGTGAAATACATAAATAAAAAAAATTAAATTTGTAAAAAAATACAAGTTCAGGGAAAACTCTGGGGCACCTGGGTGGCTCAGTTCATTGAGCATCTGTCTTCAGCTCAGGTCATAATCTCAGGGTCCTGGGATCAAGCCCCAGGTAAGGCTTTATGCTTATGCACTCTCTCTCTCTCAAACAAATAAATAAAATATTTTAAAAAAAATACAAGTCCAATCATGTCCCTCCATAGCTTAAGAGAATTGATGGCTCCTTATTAAAATTCAGATCCAAATTGTCAGCCCGGCATTTAAGACCCTTCACTGTATCTTCTCACCTAGTCCCAGGCTCCATCAGCTCCTTGCTTCTCTCTCCACCAGGCACAAGAGCTCTCTTTCCTGGGGAAATGTATGCTCCAATTTGACATAAAGGTCATGTAGACATGTTTCAATCCCCAGAGGGATTATTAGATCATCATTTCAACAAAGCAACCTCGTCCTTAAGGAAATTTACTTTCCAGTTTACTCTCCTTTATCCTATAATGGCCTGGTTAGGGAACGGGGTTAGAAAGTTTTAACAGAGGTAGATCTTTAAGTGGGAGGAGTTCATCATGTATTAGAGTTTAGGGGAGGGCTTTCAGGGGCAATCCTTTGAACAAATTTACACAGTTATAAAATGCATACAGACATACATATATATACAAATATGTATATGTGTGTACATACATTATATACGTGTATGTGTGTGTGTGTATGATAACTATAGATGATAAACAGTAAGTTTGCTGTGCTGAGTAGCCCCTGATGAGGATAAGAATGTAGAAGGTAGTTAATGTCATAGTGGGCACCTGCTACATATCTATTATCAGCCAAACTTTTGATGACGGTAGGTTCTTGGAAATCATCCTACATATGAAAAACCAATCCAAGATTGCTAAGCAGGGAAATGTCAGGATTACATTTTCTTTATAAAAAGGAAACTGGTGACAGAAATAAGTGAAGAAAAAAAATAAAGGCAAACAACTCAGTACTAAAGTACTCATATACCTCAGTGAAAAATGAAAAAGTTTGACCTTGGGTGGTGGCAGTTGAGACCAAAAATGAAATTAGCAACTAAGTGGATTTGGGAACTCTGGATAAAGGAATGAATATTGAACCCAAGCTTCTAGTCTAGGCAATTAACTAGCTAGATAGTGGGACCTATAGTCAAAATCAGGATTACAGGAGGACCTGGTTTGGAAGGCAAGTCACATGTGCATTTATATGTGTTAAATCCCATGCTTAAGCTGGATATCACGTAGGTCAATCTACCAAAGATGCAGTTTAAAAATGTGTACATGTCCCTCCAATGAAAACCGGTGGCTAGAGACTAAAATACCATCATGGTATACTATAGGTGACCATCGCTGATAGATGAGACTAGGGGGCATTAAGAGTAAATGTGATTCGTGACTTAATTCCTACCTAAAAGTGAAAGTGACAGAAACCCTGAGAAAATGTAGTCATATCATCTTGGCTTCGAGGTTGCCTGGGAGGGAAACCATGAGCATCCAGGTCCATGTTGGTTCCATGGGCTGCGAGAAAAGAAATCACAAACTAACCAGAGAAAGAAAAATTCTAACTCTCTCTACCAGGAATAGAACCAAAGAAAATAAGGCCACTTAAAATAAATTCAGGATGTTTTTTAACATAACCCACAAATAAAGAAAAGGGAGGGGTATTTTGTAAAGAAATGTTAAGAGAGGATTATTCCTGAGTATGTCAAAGTCCTAGTTAGTAGTCAATAAGGAAAGCTAAAGAGATACAAAATGTCCCCATGTGATGAAAGGTAGTTGCATCTCTGCCTTCTGGGGCCATCTTAGTTTTGCTGATACAGTACCAGGAAGCAGGCTAGTGAGGTCTATCTTCAGGCATAAAAGCTGAGAGCAGAAGACAGAAGCTCTCATGATCATATCAAGGGACTTAGGATCTAAAAACCAAGGGGACCGTAATACTGAGAATTTTGCTACTTCACCGTCCTTTCTTATTTTGGCTTTCCTTTGCTTCTTTCCTACAGAAATCAGCAGTAAAACCCTTATAATAACAAAAGCCTATTTTTACATAAGTAAAAATTTACAGTTTACGTAAGGGTACGATAAAGAAGGAAAGGGGTGTGAGCAGACAATCACGATTCACACATCAGTCTGAAGAGAAGGAACCCAAAGAGATCATGTAGACAGAGATAGCTATTAAAGGAGAAAGGATTTCTAGGTTTTCCATCAAAGAAATAAAGGAGCTCCTGAAATTTTAGCCTGTACCTCAGAAGTCAACAAACTCCTCTCATTCTACCTCAGATTTTTAACAGTGTATTATGGAAGGTACCAAAAGGGCAATTCATCTAAGGATAAATACAGTGTGTCACAGCTTTATCAGGGGAGGCTGGAATCCAGAAACAACTAAAATTTCTAGAGACAACCAAAGGGAGTAATGAAGGGGTTCACCGTGAGATGATGGTCGGGGAATGGCTAGATCCAACACTCAGTGTGAATGGTACAAATAGATACTCAAATAAACACACAACCTCCACACTTTAAAGGACTCATAGTCCAGGAAAGGAGACTAAAGCCAAGTGAAGACAAGGTCCCAGACAAAAATGAAGCCATATGAGAGCACATGGCCCAGTCAAGTCCCCTAACCCTAAAGTGTGGTGCAGGCCCACTGCTCATATCTCTGAGACACAGAAGGGAATGAAAGAGATGCTCAAAGACTGGAAATGAACAAATGCAGTCATAAAAAGAAAAAAATATGGGCCTCATCAACAGAAGCCCGAAAGCATGCTATTTTTAGACCCTGGCCAGCTGGCAGTTTCTACCAGGCTAACAAAGCCAGAGGCTGCATCTTGGTTATATTCTCTCTACTGTTGCTCCCCCCTTTATGTGGACTCTGGCGGGGGTGGGGGGTCACTTCTCCTTGAAGCCTCAAGATGCTGTGGAAACAGCACAGGCTTTAGCAGTCAGACCAATCCCCCAACTCTTCACTCTTTATCTGTAGGAACTGAAGAATTCAGTCACCCTGAAACTCAGTTTCTTCATCTATAAAATGGAATAAAAGTTCTGCCGTCCAAGTTTGTTGTGAAGATTCATTGAGAAAATATGTTTAGTATTTAGTTCAATGTCTGGCAAATAATGGCTGGTCAATAAATATTAATTATTATCCCTGTTATCCTCTTGCCTGAGAGACAAGCACACTCCATTTACCAACTTCCTTCAAGTCTAGCCACTCCTTGTTTGACTAGGATTTCATGTAGACGTTTTCCATGGAAGCTACAGCATCTCTCAGCCACCACACTGACCCAGGAAATGGCTGTTCTGTCGAAAGTGGACAGAGCTCTCCCAGCCTGAAGACCTTAGTACTCCACGCCTCTTGCACGCTGCCCTCTACTGACCAGAGGCAGTCACTGCAATTGACCTTTCAGGTCCTAAGACTGTCAAAATCTAGGAAAGACACTTACTTCAACTGACTTCTAGAATTAGTTGTTGATAAACAGATCATTTTTGTCATACAGAAAAGAAGGGAATGACCATCAAAAGCCAAAATGGACTCACTAAGAAAATATCTCCTGCTAAACTACCATCTCCCTTTTTTAATAACAGCATTATTAGTCGTATTATTAGAAAATACATTAAATACAATTGCCATAAAATACTTGCCCAATGTTTCCTAACATGCTTGTAGAAAAGATGCAGAGCTACTAGCTGAGATAAAAATCAGACAGGAGGTTCTATGACACAGCTGAATAATCCAACCATAGAATTTATCCTAATGAATCTTGAAGGTTGGTTCAAGGCTCCATCAACAATCCTATCCCACCGAACATTTTTATAAATGACATGAAAGTAGATAGAAAACATATCATATTTTCCCATGACATAACATTAGGCTGAACAGCTCACATGATACAGAATCCATCTTCCAACTAACCGCACAAGACTCATTTTAAGAAATAATTACTGGGGTGCCTGGGTGGCTCAGTGGGTTAAGCCTCTGCCTTCGGCTCGGGTCATGATCTCAGGGTCCTGGGATCGAGTCTCACATCGGGCTTTCTGCTTGGCAGGGAGCCTGCTTCCTCCTCTCTCTCTGCCTGTCTCTCTGCCTACTTGTGATCTCTCTCTCTCTGTCAAATAAATAAATAAAATTTTAAAAAATCTAGAAATAATTACTGAGTTTCTACTATGTTCCAAGCACTAAAGACAGACTGACAGACAAGGACTCTATCTTCATAGACTTAATGTCTCATAGAAATTGAGATTTTTATTTAGAATCACCTAAATTAAAATACTGGAAACAAAGTCATTTTTAAAAATACTCGGCCTAACAAAGCACACCTCTTCAAATATACATTCCATAAACTAAAATCGCTCTTTAATCATCATCATCAGGGAAATTCACAGAAGACTTCAAATAAAAGTGAAAGTTCCACAGAAATCTGCCCTAATAGGATCACATACGGATAACGGTGAAGTGTTTCAGAGATCAGTCTGTCAGTGTTGACAGACTGAAGAGTGGCCACAAGTTGTGACCAGTAGGACTCTACACATCTTGCCCCAGAAGGACCACACTTAAAGAAAAAAATATGTGTGTTGGGTTAGAGACAAGAAAACTAAGGAAGGAGACAATGTTTGGGGGTGCGTGTGCATGCCCGCAAGTTTGCTCATGTGGAGCAAAATAACTTTTTTCAAACACTAAACACATGTCATGTCCTTCACCACGGTGGACACAGTTTTTACCACAAGCATGCTCTCCTTTCACTAAGTCTTCTCGTAATAGAATCCTCTATCTTTTGGGAAATCTATTCCACATCGTCCAGATAGAGTTAAATGTTAGGTTCTCACCCCCCAAGCAACATCCAGCCCCTTTGAGGTTCCACACCTGATCAGAGCCTCCACTGGATTTTTGCTAGTAATATTAGTCTCTTCCCCACCACCTGAACAGATCCCAGCAGAGAAGAAAACTAATGGGGAAAAGAAGAACCGAGATTTAAAGAGATGAATTACTATGACGCAGTTTGACTACCTGTATCCACCTTATCTGATATTGAACCAATCACTGGGTCTTGTTAATAAATAATCTTTTTGTTTCAGACACTTTCAGGGGGTTTCTATTATTTGCCCTAAAAAAAAAAGTCCTGACCACCACTTTCACTGAACATTATGTGCCTTATGAACTGTGTCTTCCTTACTCACCTTTGTAACCCAGTGCCAAGCAGAGCCTCTGACATAGAAAGTAGTCAATAATTGTGGATTAAGTTAAATGAACCAAAATTTCAAGGTTTATTTTTTTTCTCAGTTAAGGCCGTCTTTGTAAAGATTGGCATTGCTATGGACTGAATGGGTACACCCAAAATTCATATGCTGAAACCTAATCCCAATGTGATGGTATTAGTAGGTGGGGCCTGTGGGGAGGTAATTAGGTTATGAGGCTGGAGCCCTCCTGAGTGGGCTTAGTGCCTTATCAGAGACCACAGAACCACAGAGCGCTCCTTTGCCCCCTCTGTCAAGTAGGGGTATAGTGAGAAGATAGTGAGAAGACAGTCATCTGTGAACTAGAAAGCTGGTCCTCATCAGACATCAAATCTGCCAGCACCTGAATTGTGGACTTTCCAGGCACCAGAACTGTGAAAAATAAATGTTGTTTAAGCCACCCAGGTTATGGCATTTGTCACAGCAGCCTGAATTCCACATCAGCAACAAACCTACTGGAGGCAGCCTCCACAGAGGTGTTCAAGCCGAGACTGTGAGGCCGCTGAGGGGTGCTATTGGGGAAAGCATCCTGGACATGGGTTCCTTCTTGTCCAGAGTCTATGATTCTATGTCATATGTGCCCTCTCTTGCCACTGACGATGCCCTCTATGATCTTTTCTGCTCATTGTCATTTAAATTAGTTCATCTTTTGGCCTTTTCTTCCTTTTCTATACACTTTAAGGTCCATGAAATAGTAATTACTGGAAAAGGCTCGCAGAAGGTAGGCTGGAAGAAAACTTTTCAGTTTGGGGAGCAGCATTGGGAATAGGGGGGTCAGCATCTCAGCTCAGGTTGAGATTCTGAATGATTACAGACAGGGTGACTTGGGCTTCCTCTCTATAAAACAGGCCTGTAATCTACCAAGGAGATAGTGTGGAAAGCTATCTAAAATAAGAATAAAAACAGAACAACATTTAGTTATATGGATGAGAACTGTCTGAAGGAATAAATACATGAGGAAAAAAGAAAAGATGGGGAAAACAGAAGTACAAAATAGAATATCCCAGTGCCCAGCTGTCAAGGACCAAATGTGTGATTTACTGGTCTCTAGGTAGATACCACTGTATCAATCACACAACTTCATATTTTTAAAAAAAGATTTCTTTATTATTTGAGAGAGAGAGAAGGCTCAAGCTGGAGGGAGAAGTGGGG
The DNA here is from genome assembly GCA_003697995.1 of Taxidea taxus jeffersonii. Lineage (NCBI taxonomy): Eukaryota > Metazoa > Chordata > Mammalia > Carnivora > Mustelidae > Taxidea > Taxidea taxus. The sequence goes on along the minus strand of RCUC01131822.1, from coordinate 54,955 downwards.
CAGAAGGACAGAGAGAGAGAGAGAATCCCAAGCAGACTCCCCATTGAGTGCAGAAGCAGATGTGGGCTAGATCCCCGTGAATAAGGAAAAGGTTGAGGCATAGGCAGGGAGAAGTAGGGGCCCCTGACAACTCTGAAACTCTTCCCGACAAGAGTGAACAGGAGACAAGGGAATGAACCAAACCTCCTGGTCCTGGATGTGAGTATTTTCCTTTGGCAGCTACACTGTAATCACAGAAAATGAGCAGACCGCAAAGAAGTCCTATGGGTGTTCTCAACAGTCCTTTCTCAAACCAAGACAGCACAAGAATCTCAAGGCCACAAGCTTACTAGTCAAGTTTTCAAGAAAAGCTCAACCCTATAAACCCTCAGCAGCAACCCATTATTAGGAGCCCCTCTCATTCTAGGGAGCTTTCTCTCTTGTTCTCACCTTCCCTTTGTAAACTTCCACTTCACTTCACCCTTTTGTGTCAACAAGATTCATTCCTCAACTCCGTTGAGACAAGAATCCAGCAATCCTGTGACGCTGGGACCCCGAAATCATGACCTGAGCCGAAACCAAGATTCGGTCGCTCAATGGACTGAGCCCCTCAGGCGACCCTCACATACTTTCCTATAAAATGATCTCTGTCATCAGAGCATCTTGAGCTTAAATTGATTCCATCCTTTAATTTTATTGTTTTGACTATCCTCTCGGTTTCATGTTTTGGCTGTTACATCTGCACCTTGGATATAAGTTAAGGGATAAATTAAAATCTGATAATAAAGCAAAGGATAACAATTCATTACAAAAGGTTAGCAGGAAGGCATTTGGGCCGCCAAAACTGAGACTTTGAGTAGAAATCAGAAAAGGGGGTCTTGAATGACATAATTCCCGCCACACTGGCCTAATGGTTCTGCCTAGAAGGTAATTATCAGAAATGATTCTCGTGGACCATTGTTGACGTTCTTAATCTGCTTAGCAGCTTCTTTATGTGTGATTTACACTTTCCCTGATTGCCGGGCAGCTGCAGCAAACACCTTTTTTTTTTTTTCTGGTCTTTCAGAAATTGTTTTGTTACAGTAGGTAATACCAACTCTGACAATGTTATTACATTACTAATATAATTTGTGATGTATGCTGAAGCCAGATCCCGCCATCTTTGCCGAAGAACAAAGTTGACTCATCTCTACACAGATAAAATAACAGCCCCAGGTCCTGGAAATGAGTGAATCACCAGGATGTTTCAATAAACACAGAGAGGCATCGATTCCTTTTTGAACCTGACCATCACCTGTAATTCTGTATGACCTGCACAGAACTGAGAGAGCAGGGCAGAGGAAGGAGAAGAGGCAGGGAGCCTGAACCAGAGAGAGAGAATGGAGGAGGGAGGGAGACATGTTACAAAGAATAAGGATCTGAGCATCTAATTTCTAGAAGAAAACAATCACAGACTCTAGAATAAAACCAGCATTATGTTCATGTACTCTTCCATTCTGAAAAGGAAGACAAACATGCTTACAGGGAAGAATGGGAAAAAAATGGTGCCATAAGATTTAATTCGACATTCTGACCCATCTTTTCTGTCAGATGAAATATACGATCATGTGAGCATGTCACTAAAAATGATCTTAGGTAAAAGGGAAAGTATAAGACAGAAATCTGTGTAAGGCTGAGGGCATTATTTACTTCTTTTGCAAAGCTCTTATTGTTATATTGTTCTTACAATAAAAAACCACAAGGCCTTCAGACACCAGCAAAGAAATGTCACTTTGACTACTATTTTCTTAGCAATACAGAAAATATTTGGAGGGGTAACATATACATACAAAAATAACTCATGAGTCAAAAAATCATTCCTGTGGGAAGTACTTTTAAAAGCATATAATTGATCTCAAACAAAGGCAAGTGAAGGACATCATTCCCACACTGTAGAATTAGTTCTCTTTTCTTGCTTTTCCAAATACAAAATGACTTTCTTTGATCCTCCTCCCACACACTAGTTCAAGTAAACCATGCATTATGAAGCTTTTTAAATACAGAGATAAGATGTTTCAAAGGTCATATTAACATCGGAAAACGGTCCTTGAACATTTTACTACTATTTAGAGATTTTGCACACCCGTCCACTCATTTTACAATTTTTGGCCATTGGCATTCCCTGAAACTGGAGCTTGGAGGATTAAAAAATGCTGACTGTGTAGCTCCCAACCACATGTCAGGACACAGCTATGGGGAGATGTCAAATTCCAATAGGAGAGAGAGCAAAGGGAGGAAGTTGTCATTTTGCCTAATCTTAAAATAGGGGCTGAATTCAGCAAAAAGAATTTTGGCAAAATGAAATGATAAATATTTCACTGTACAAAGAGCAAATGAATTGACACAGTAAATGAGTCTACCTTTTTAAAAAAGAAAAGATTTTATTTACTTATGTGATAGACAGAGAGAAGTAGAAGAAAAGGGAGAGGCAGGATCCCCACAGAGGAGGAAGCTGGATACGGGACTCGATCCCAGGACCCTACCCAATGGCAGATGCCCTGAAATGAGTCTACCTTTTAGGATACTGGAACAGTACAGAGGAAGACTCTGAGATCATTCCAGCCCTGACTTGACTCTTCTTGGCACGGTCTACACACCAGACATCCCCAGCAAACACCACTCCTACCAGCGCATTATCAACATTGCTAACTCAATGTCAGTAATGAAGTCTCTTTCAGGAATTGGCAAATCATTCCCTTGGAAATTCTGGGCTATGTGTCAAAGACTGCCTTGAAGCACCAGACAAGCAGAAGAATGTTTTACATGTAAATATGTGTTGTCACGGTTGCCTCAGTGCAATCCTTTCTAAATCTGACCCTACAGGAGAAGCACACAGAAATGCAGATTCCCAGGCCCTGCTCCAGAATCCAGCTTTTGAGAAGCACCAACACTGATGGGAATAGCAGTGGGAGGAACATACCAGGCCTCCTCACGCTCAAAACCACAGGACAAGCAAGAGGCTGGAAGAATCCTAGTCTCCAAATACCTAAGAGATGTGGTCACTGTCTTCTCTGGGCCATAGCACATGACTTCCTCTCAAATGAAGTAATTGGGTTACACGATTTCTAAATCCTCCTCCTCCCACTTCTATTCCAATTGCTTCCTCTAGCGCAATTACCACAAATCCAGCTTCCTCACCTCGGCCTGGAGGCCAGGGCCTGCTTCATGAGTCTGTAGCCCCTGTAGTAACCATCAGAAGGGACCCTGCTTATTCTAATTCTCTGTTGACATCATCTTGAAATCCTTAAGAATTTTCCATAAAGGGGCCCTGCATTTTCGTTTTGCATCAGACCCCAAAAACTGTGCAGCCTGTCACACCCAGAGGGGCCCCACGATCTGGTCCCAGCCTACTTTCATCCCCTCTCTCTCTCTGCTCTTCTCTTCCTTTGAGGCATTCTCACCATCTTGGCTTGATTTCAGCTTCTCTCTCACATGCACTGCGTTCATTTCCATCTCTGAGGCTCTGCACCTGCACGAGAGCACGTGGTCAGGACCTCAGAGGCCCACACTCACCACCCTAGCTTACCCCCACCAGTGCTTACTGCATTAACTACTTTATTTGCTCCAGAGCACTTCTGAGCACCATCTGTTTAGAGGCATGCAGTGTTGGAAACCACCTTGGTCATTCATACATTACTGTACATGTTTAGTGCCTATTTCTCCACCATTGGGATGCAAGCTTCCTACAGGCAGGGAGTCTCTCTGCCGTGCTCACTGCTCTATCTCTAGCTCTCAGGAAGCTGATGGGTACCTGACATAGGGCAGGCATGATATATCTATGGGCTTGTCAACTTACCAAATGAGAAGGCGGTTCAGATCCCTCTGAGTGCTAGCGTTTTCTTTCCAAAGCTTCTGTCTCGTTAACAATATGCCTGGAGCAATCCTAAAGCTCTGGGGTAGATCTGGAGAGCCTAATGTTTAATCGAATCCAGGAACCACTATGCACCCTTAAATATTTCCCAGGGATTGGCCTCAATTTCTGTCGTTTCCAAAGTTATTATTTCAAATTATTACAAAGAGGCAACAGAGGAAAATTAGAGAAAGGACAATATCAGCATAGGGAAGAAGGGGCTTTCTACCTCTCAGATTCATTCAACAAAAGTGCAGGTCGCCTTGTGATTGGTGATCTTCCTGCCACTGGGATAATCCAAGCAAAGGCCCAAAAGGGATTTGTCCAGGATGCAGCAGCTTCCATTTCTACTGGTAAGTAGAGTTTGCTTACCTTTGCTTCAATCCGCCCCCGCCTTTTTTTAAGATTTTATTTATTTATTTGACAGAGCAAGAGACAGCGAGACAGGGAACACAACCAGGGGGAGTGGGAGAGGGAGAAGCAGGCTCCCCGCTGACCAAGGAGCCTGATGAGGGACTCGATCCCAGGACCCTGGAATCATAACCTGAGCCGAACGCAGTTGCTTAACGACTAAGCCACCCAGGCGGCCCAGAATTGCTACAATTCTTAAGTTTCATATTTTTTGAAGCTTGAGAAGACCTGGAACACTGCATGCCTCTAAACAGATGGTTAACGATCAGGGCGGGGGCACTGATGGTGTGTGCCTGTGATAACACACCACTCATCTACTCATTCCCTCTACTACCTGTAAGATATAATATATACACACAAATACAATAAGTGGCAAAACTATTAATAAATATTTCCTGGATCAGGGTCTAATATGATGCCAAAATAGTCTAGAAAATCTAGGTCAAGGCATAAGGCTTCGCCTCTAAGACTACATGAGATCTCATACATCTCTTAATTATAAATTTATGTCTCAGGATCCTACCATTCTCTGACCAAGGCCAAAATGGTGAAAATGGGCCTAGAGGTGTTTGCAAAAAGAAGAATGCCAGAACTCGAGAGAGAGGGATTTTGACTGAGACTGCCACCCTGCCATGTAGGACAGAAGGGACAGAAAGTGCTACTTGTACTCCTGCCTTTTAATCACATTGATCTTTCCTAGTAACAACAAGAAAACGTGTCCCAATCAATGTCCTGGGAATTGAGCAATCAGGTTATCAACCTCCTCTTGGATTAGAGAACTAGAAAGGCCCAAGAGGGACAGAAGAAGCCAAGATGAGACACACCTTCTCCTGCAGTCCTATAGATTTTTAAATACATTAAACTGTATTTCTAAGTCTCAATAATATAAGCTAATTAGGGAGAAAGAGAGGCAAACATAGAAAGTCTGAATTATAGTAAATTTCAAAGAACTCAAGAGCATTGTACAAAGCTGCTTAGGAGCTTTGCTTCAAAAAAACCACAACAAAGAATTTCCAAGTTTGAAAAGCCAGTTTCTTTGAATAGATAAAGAGACCCTAGCAATTTTACAGGTTATTAATTTGGTAAGCAAATCTGTCCCCTACACACTGAACAAGAATGACTACAGATTTCAAATCAATGGGGTACCAAATTAATGGCCTCCCTGCATAAATATTTCACCTCTCCTTAGTGCAGGACAATTCTGGAGTCAACACTGTATTCAAACGCCCACTGCTACCCAGAAATCTGAACTATGAAATACCCAGTAGCACCTAGAGAAGCACTTAAAACTAGATGTTTCGATTAGGCAATGTGCCTCTCGCCACGATAGCTTTCTCTTAAGAGACTCTCATATTACAGTCATGACAGAGTGTATTTTAAATATCACTGGAAGGGCACCTGGGTGGTACAGTCAGTTAAATGACTGATTTGATTTCAGCTTAGGTCATGATCTCAGGGTCATGAGATCAAGCCCCACAGGGGCGCCCAGCTCAGGGGGAAGTCTGCTTGAGGTTCTCTCTCTCTCCCTCTTCCTCTGCCTCTCTCCCCCGCTCTCTCTCTCAAATAAATAAACAAATCTGTCTAAAAATAAATAATAACTATCATTAAACTATTCATAAGTTACTGAGCAATCCTCAAAAGGCTTGGATCCCAAATGTTGACAAAATGAATTGATGTCAAAGACCACCTTCAAGAAACACAGTAAAGTCTAGCAGAAAGAGAGTGAACTTCAAAGTCAATCTACTTGAATGCCAACTGTGCGTTAGCTTGGGGAGAGGAGGTGAGCAGGCAGGATAACTCAACAGAGGTTTCATCTGGTGAATGAGGGGAGCACTCTGTCCTAAAGAGGGTTGGGGAGCACCAAATGGAAGAAGGGGCAGAGGATCTCCTCAAACTATGATTACACAGTTTGTGATTCATGTTGCAGCCTTTCTTTAAGCATCTTCAATAAAGAATCTAACAACTTGGACACCTGGGTGGGTCAATGGGTGAAGCGTCTGCCTTCGGCTTAGGTCATGATCTCAGGGTCCTGGGGCAGAGTCCTGCATTGGGCTCCCTGCTCAGCAGGGACCCTGCTTCTCTCTCTGCCTGCTCCCCCTGCGTGTGCCCCCCCAATCACAAATAAAATAAATAAATAAATCCTTAAAAGAAAAACATAAGAGCTATAAAAGATCACAAATATCATTTCATACAATACTTTTATATAACAGATGAAAATCTGTGTCATGCTTGGCCTGAATGACACTTCCTTCTCCACTGGAGGCCAAGTCATAAGGACAAAGCCTGCATTAAGCAGCAGAGCTTAAAAGAAAACCACTTAGTCTAAAGTCTTCCATAGTGCAGTCCATCCTTCAGGATCATAATAAAAACAACAGCTCTGTTGGGTGAGCGTCTGCTGGGTGTGGGACATTGTGCTAGACAGCTTACCTAACCCGCCCGCCTGTGCCCATTCTCAGCAGCCCTGCCCTTACAGACAAGGGAGCTGCCAGGAGCCCGTGTCAGTTACATCCTCAAGGTCACACAGCTGCTACCAGGCAGAACCTGGAATCACATGCAAGTCTGCTTTTGCTGGAGACCCTACACTTTGCAAGCAAAGGGGTGAAGGAGAAAGCAGGGGAACCCTGAAGGAAGTAAATTCCATGGGAAATTCCGCGGGAAGCGCCAGCAAGCCCTACAGGCTCCCTGCAGGAGAGAGCTGCAGCACCGCACCGCCCTCCTCCCCGCCGAGGTTATGCAACCTGGTCTTCAGGAGGTATGGGAGGGAGGTATGGGAAGGGAGGTACGAGGTACACAGAGCCCTGCAGGCTCATGCAGACTGACAGGTGGATGCTGCTGCCTGGGAACCATTACCTTTAAAAGAATTTTTTTTTGTAATTGAAAAGAAAAAAAAAAAAAAAAAAAAACACCACCCTGCTCCATGAAGTGGGGGGGGGGGGGCAATATCGAGTTTTCAGAAAATCTAAATTGGAAATCAGCTTGAGGAGCGAAGGGGAACTCCGTTTGCTGCAAAGGATCCAATAATGAAATGCTGTATGCATTTGGGCTGCACATACGGGGAAAAGCGAATAGAACAAGGTCAGAGTCGTTAGCCCCAAAATTGTCTTCAGTAATTAGACAGCGGGGCTTACAGTGAATGCAAGCCCTACAAAAAAGTCTCTTGACTGGGAATACAAGAGACATTTTCTTGCAGAAGAAAAAAAATAGGGTGGGGGGAGACATACACACACACACACAAACACATTCAAGAACCCACAGCTGTTTTCACCTTGGGACCACTTCTCTGTTTGGAATGGTTCTTCCAGCGCAAATCTCACATGGTGCAGCGCTGTTCTACAAAGACATTTGTTTAATCCGAATTTTGTTATCGGTCCCATCTGTTTAACAGGATTGCTCATCACCTCCAAGTTAACTAAAATCTGTTTGTTATCAACAAATCACGTAAGAGCCTGGTAAATATTTTATGAATCGAATTGTAAATATTCCCCTCTCCGTTCACAGGAATAAGTGATATTTACCCACGCCTGCCACGCCGATAGCCCTCATGGCCACCGCTTGTAGGTGACGGAGAGGACGCGTTCAGCGTTGCTGTGGCTCACCGTGAAGGGCACAGAAATTTCCAGGCTTCCGGGCACACAGTCTCCCTTAAGTCAAAGGGTCCAATAAATAGGGAGGCAAACAACATCTTCCACCAGGGTATCAGTTTAACAGGACCACAGGAAACCCAAGAGGGCAATCATCACTGCCTTCAGAGGTTGTGTAATGTCGTTGAAAGAATACAGATTTGAGAGCCAGCCAGCTACCGGTTTGAATCCTCACCCTGTCACCTACCTACTCACTGTGTGGCCTTGGGCAAGTTACTTCCTCTTTTGTGGTCTCAGCCTCTACAGGGGTTTTTACCATCTGTTCAGCAAGGTGCCTAGAGCACTGTGAGGCCCACAGTAACAACTGGAACAATGACACTAACAGCAGCTCTTGTCCCAACTGATTCTACTCGTCTTCTTCCTACCTCCTCTCCTCTCTCAACCTTCTTTCAATGTGTTTCCTACATTACGTAGAAAGACCATCTGACCTCTAAGGCATCTTCCAGCTCTGAGGTTCCAGAGAAGCCCACAGGACATGTTAACTACTGGCCTCACCATAACAAGGGTTGTGGTGGAAGCAATACCAGAAATGATATCTTAAATGTGTCCAGATTGTGCCTTTGCACAGTGCAGTATGGAGTCCTCCTGGCTTCAGTGAATGGATGGATCCCATCCAAGACGGGACCTTGACTTGCAATTACCAGCTGTGTGGCTTCAGGCTAACCGTGCAGGGATCTTGGTTTGGGTATAATCCCTGGAAAGACAGGAGCAGGAGACAGAAACCAGACGAGGCACAGGACACCAGTGCTGGACTAGAAAAGACAAGCCCAGGTTTTCAGCTGCGATGAACCTTGCTGCCTGCACTACAAACAAAACCCACAGTTCTTGAATATCAGCCACGGTTGGGTTTTCTCTCTCGGCTCAGCCCCACCAGCATCTAATTTTCCTTCCCATACCCAGGACTGTGCTCTGCCTTTCTACCTGGTAGGGCAGCCTCGGCCCTTGTAACACTTTTCAGTGCATACTTAACATCCTCTTGCTGGGTTCTGTAGGATCCCTGCAGTTTGGGGCAAGCTGAGATGGACTTGTTAATTGCTCCCTGGCACAGAAAGACCCTGGGAAGCCTAAGTCAACGACTTGCCCCTTCAGGAGACCCACTCTCCATCCTCTGGCTGTTTCTGCACAGATCTCAGCCTCTTAGGAGTCATACACTTGGCTCAAAACGCCTGGGGGCACTTGCCTGGGCCCCACTGAGCTTCCCGCAAAGATTTTCCCTTTATGAAATGCTATTACAACTGCACCAATCCCTGTGGTTCTTCTTATTACAAGATATCCTTCAGCAACAACTTGCATCAGGGAACTGTGAAAAACAGAGACTTATTAACTTACAGGATCTGGAAATGGCACAGCACACCTGGGGCCACACAGCGAGGTCACTGAGGGAGAGAGAGCAGGCAGACCCAGCTCTGCTTTTCCTGGGGTCCCAGCTGGGGGCCTTGGGTGGTGCAAGGCTCTCTTTATTGGTGAATTTGAAATGTACGGATGGGAATTTAAAGTGGGGCAGAGAAGCGGACCAGGGGACCAAATGGTCAGTTCCCAAATTCAAGATCGTCAAAACAAAGGACCCTGGGTGGGGGACGTTGGTCTGCTCTTCATCTAGCCCTGCAGCTGGCAATGTGTTTATTTCAGAGGCTATCTTTGAAACTAATACCTCTTTGAAATGGATGCCTCAGCAATCAAAGCTTAAGTCAGGCATTTGCATTATAAAAACGAAGAAAAATCACCTGGCAGGGTTGACACTACAGGGGCCTCGTGGGTTCCCCAAGTCCACAAAACAGATCTCCTGAGGACAGCTATGCCGGCTATCAGGGTGCCACAGCCCTCTGGTGTGGGGGCGGGGAGAGGGTGGTCTCCTCCTACAGGGCCAGCACCACAGACCCATCTGCCCCTCTTAGTCCTGTTTTCCACCCAGAGAAGGTCTGGCTGATGAATGTTCGGCCCCAGACCCTCTGCCTCCTTCAGCAGGAGCAGCAGTTGAATTCTTTCACTCTGACTCCAGGATCCACAGCCCTGAGGGGTCTAAAGGGGTGGAGGAGGAGAAATCCAAGGCCAAGGGACCCTGGGCTGCTCCTTTCTAGCGCAGATGAAGACGTGTGTGTGCATGTGTGCGTGTGCAGGTGGAGGTCTGCTGGATAGGGAAGAAGAGGGTGGAGGCCAGAACATTCAGCCCCCAGTATTGTGCATGTCCAGAGTCAGGGAAATTATATTGTAGACAAAGGGATAACCCTCCAGAGAATCCCATGTCCTCAAAAGCATAAAGCTTCTCAGGGGCCATGTGCAGACATGGAAAGTTGGTGGATTCTGACCCATGCCCTTCTCCCCACTAAAATGAAGAGTAGGACCCTGGAAAGTTGAGCACAGTTTGCTCCTTGTTTTCACCTTCTCAGGACAGAAACAACTTGTGATTTATAGGCAATCAGCACAGAACTGTTTCTTGGTAGTCACTGAAGGACCTCCAAGTCCCAAGGCCTCATGCAGGTAACCATTAAACAGGAGTTTGGGAGACCATCAGTCCTCCCTTCCCACTGTCTTTCTTGCCAACTTGAAATCTCCTTCATAGGATTCTCCCTCGGTTTGATGTTCTGACTAGACCTCAGGGCTTTGGAAAGGTCTGAGTTTTATCCAACAATTACCAGATGACTCCAGTTACCTTCTTCACCTCACCTTCCTCTAACATCCATCTTTACCACAGAGCTGCCAACAAACAAATAAATCTATTAGACCAAATCCACCTGCACGGGGGCATTCCAAAAGAGGTACCCAGCTTGGCCTCATAAGATAAAAGCTGTTTTCCAAAGCACAGCTCAATCCTCTGGGATTTGCACATCCCTTGGAAATTTGATCTAGGCCTTTCCGGGCCATGATCACATGTGGCCGTGTTTAACTCCTCCCCACACCATCATTGACCACTGGGTAGTTCTCCCACAAATCTTATCTCCTGAAGGTTTTCAATGAAGGACTTTCTTTGAAAATCAAGTTGTTCTCTCCCTGCTTCCCGTAGCCCGTGGGAGCCAGAAGCCTTTTTTTCAGGGTGAGGCAGAACAGTTCATATACTGTATTCTTCTGAGTTTTCGAGGCAGCATTCATCCTCTGCCAAAAGTATGGGCTCCAATTGCTAATCTGCTCCATTTCCAGGGCCTGCATTGAAATCCTCAAAATCACTAATTATATTGTGTAGAAATCATGATCCTTCATACCAGCTTTTGGGCCTATTTATTTTCAATGAAGCCAGCAGGGCCCAAATGCTGACTCTCTAGGAAAGTTATATACCAGTGGAGGAAAAAGAAATAGAAGGGAGAAATATTCTTGCCTTGGAACTCAGAGACTTGGATATTAGTCCCAGTTTTGACATTTATAGGTGGAGTGGACTTCTATTCATCTGTACCTATCTTCTCAGTTCTAAAATGAAAGATTGGGTGTGGTATTTTCAGGGCCCCTTCTAGTCCCAAATAATGCTGCTACTTAACCCAAAGAGTCATTTTCCCCTGGGTTCTCAAAGTATCTGTCTACTCAAAGCAAGACATTTAGCCCTGGGTCTGAGACAAGAGGATGCAGCCAAGACAGTGGTGGAAGCATAAGACCAAGGAAGATCTATAGGCGGGAATATATAGGGTATAAAGGATATGGTTTGCCCAAATGTATTCCAGAAAACACTATTCCCCTGGAAAATAGATAGATATGTGTTGCTATCTTTTCTTGAAAGAGCGTTCTATGCTCAAAAATAATTTAGAAAATATGTAGGTAAACCAATTGCTTCCTTTGCAGGTCTTCTTTTTTAAAAGATTGTATTTATTTATTTGAGAGAGAGAGCACAAGCGGGAGGAGGGGCAAGGGGAGAGGAACAAGCAGACTCTCTGATGAGTGAGGAGGCTGAGGCAAGGCTCTCGATCACAAGATCTCAAGAACACGACCTGAACTGAAGTCAGATGCTCAGCTGGCTGAGCTACCCAGGTACCCCTGAGGGTCTTCTCATAGCAATATCCTAATATGAACCATAGGTCTCCCAATACAGCATGCATAACCTCTCAAAGTTACACTTGAAGAAATCTCTTTGGGAAACGTTAATCTAAGAAAAACTACAACCACCAACAGAGCTGGTAGTGAACAGGGCAAGATGTCCCCAGTTGTAACACCTGAAGTTAGATTGGCATTGTGAATCAAGTAGTAACCGCTATGGATTGCTTCTGCAGTGAAGATTGGAACATATACAATTCTCTAATTCAGGCCTCATTAAGTGCTTCCTATGGACGTGGGCCTGCACAGGAAAGAAGAGAGTTTGTATTCGTGTGTGTGTGTACTTGCATGTACACTCATGCATTAAGTAGGGGTAGGGAGAGGGGAAAGCATAGTGAAAGAGAAATGCGTATCTGAGGACTCCAAAGCGAACCTACTGAATTAACCAAAGTTAATCATATAAAACTATGTGGGGTAACAAGCTATGTGGTCAAGACAAAGTAAGAATGTAGGTGACGGAGACCAGGAGTAGTCAGAAGATGTGTGGGGAGTCAGGACCCAGACTGGTCTATTACAGGTTCAATTAGTGTAAACCAGATGATAACCCGACACAATTGAACATGTAAGATTTATCTCCATTTGTAAGTTGAGAGCTGTCAAATATTTCTCAGCACAAGAAGTTAGTAATTGAAATGCCACCATAAAGCGTAGAATTACTTTTCTCTGCCTGGAGCCAATTACAATGTATGGCTATTTCTCACGAATTCTTCTGATTCTCCTCACACTCAATGCTGTTAATCCTACTACCTGTCCTCTGGTTTTCTTTGATTTATGTAAATGAATTACCATTTCAATTTGTTGCCAGCGTCTTAAGAGATCTAAGAAAAATACCATGTACCTCATCTAGTAACTGTTCATTTCCACTGAGGATTTCCTGGTTTCATGTGTGCTCACTGTGCAAGCCATGCTCATGGGGAGTGTGCTCATGAACATTCACCCCACTTAAAACTGAGATGAAACCTCCAATATATACTAGGAAAAGGAGATAGTTGGCCATTCACATTTTCCCGTACCTATCATACCGAAGATCCCCATATGTTCTCTTTGCATAACATTTACTCAGGTCAGTGAGCACAGACAATGCAACCTGGCAAATTTCTGTAAGTCAAGAAATGGAAGGGAGAGGAGAGAGGAGGGAAGTGGAGAGGAGGGGAGAGGAGGAACGGGAGGACATGATGCTCAATTAATTGCCATGATATCTGGTCTTTAAAATGACTCCCCCATGAATCACACCTTCCTGTATTCACTTCCTTTTGTAGTTTATTCTCACAGTGAATTTCACCTGGCCCTGAATAACCAATAGAAAGTACCAGAAATGAAGGCCTTGACGCTTTTGCCTTGGTTTCTGGGAACAATCATTCCTGAAATGTTCACACTAGTTCAAGTCAACCTTCTTTTTTTTTTTCCTTTTTTTTTTTTTTATAAGATTTTATTTATTTGTCAGAGAGATAGAGAACAAAGAGGGGGAACATCAGGCAGAGGCAGAAGCAGGTCTCCTGTCAAGCAAGGAGCCCAATGTGGGACTCCATCCCAGGACCCTGGGGTCATGACCCAAGCCGAAGACAGAGGTTTAAGCACCTGAGCCACCTAAGCATCCCTGAAGTCAGCCTTCTTATGAGAAGTTTGGCTACCCTGAGACTACCAGAATGCAAGAAACTCAAGCCACCTAGAAGCAGCCTAAAGATGCCAGGTAAAGCAGGAGATGCCATGGAACACTGAGGCACCAGAGGTAAGAGTCAAGAAACCATCCTGGAAGTGGATCTTCTAGCCTTAGCCATGCCAGCTCATGCCTTATAGATCAGAGACAAACTACGAGATGAAGCATTGCTGAATTCCTAATCTAGAGTCATGAACCAAAGAAGACATTTACATAAAGTAAGTTTCAGGTAGTTTGTTATGCAGCGATACATTAGGAGAAGGCTTGCTCTCAGCCAATCCAGGTATTAAGTTTCGGTGGAAATTAACACAGAGAAGTTTTGATTATTGACAGAAGAAGAAACTGACATGAAAGTTCAACGCCTGACCAGGGCAATGGTATTCATGGGAAACTGTCGATTCCTGTAAGAAGAAACTAGGAGATTTAGACAATCGGCAACATGAGTAATTTGAAGGAGTCTGATTGAAGGAAATGTGTATGGAACACATCATGTTCCATGTTCCATGTATATGATGTGATCCATACATGTTTCCAGGTATGGTTGGATGCAATCCCCATAAAACACCTTTCCGTAGAATGGTATTATACTGTTCAGTGAGTAGGTTAGGAAGCTGAACCAGAGAGAGACAAGAATGGGCAGGTCACTGAGCTAGAATGAGTATGTGGTTCTCACACAGTGAGGTAGTAGCCCTCCCAAGCTAGTAAGCAGGTATTACTCCAAGTTTTCCCTCAAGGTTGATTCTGAAATTAGAGGTTGTAACAGAACTACTAGCCTATACATAGGAACAGGATCCCTTTAAGGGGACCAGTTAAAAAAAAAAAGGGATATAAAACCTAGTCCCATTGTAATAATCCAGGTTTAAAAAAATTTTTTTTAATTCATTTGAGAGAGAGAGTGCAAATGAAAGCATGAGCAGTGGGGAGGATCAGAAGGAGAGGGAGAAGCAGACTCTCTGCTGAGCAGGGAGCCTGATGAGGGGCTGGATCCCAGAACCCTGGGATCACGACCTGAGTCCAAGGCAGATGCTTAACTGACTGAGCCACCCAGGCACCCCAATAATCCAGTTTTAACTCCATGAACTCCCTCTGACAAAATTTCTTTCCACAGATATTTACTGAGTGTCTCCTGTGGGAGGGCTCCAAGCATGAGCAAGAACTACACTTGACTCAAAGAACGTGAAGTCTAGTGGAGAAAAACATTCACACAAACAGGAAACCTCATCAGTGTTAGGAGCGTTGTCTAGAATGACACAGGGGTAGCTGCCCTCTACCCTACCTGTGGCAGGAAGTGGGAGGTTGGTCTGGCAATTTTTTCCAGAATAGATGCTGACTGTGCTCAGATTTGCAGGACTTAGCAGAAGTCAGCCAGCCTTCAGGAAGAGACTGATGCTGTTCTCCAAGTGGGGAGACATTCCACCTTTGGCCTTCCTGAATACCATTTCTATGGCCCTGTGCTAAACCAGCACAAAGGTATAACTGCCCCTTTCTTCCCATTAAACCTGTCACTGGACTTTCTAGTACTTTGTCAAAATACAATGCACACACGAGAAGCCTGAGTAGGATGATAAATTGGGAGAGCTGAATTCTCTGTGCGCTTTGAAAATAAAGCCCAAATGAAAATACCTCAAACACTGATGGGAAGTTTAATACTTCATTTTTATCTTTCTCTCAAAGCACACTTCATACTCCATTGAACTAGTTCATAGGTCTGGCTGAAAATCTTCCATTTCATGTGGCTTTGCTGGATGTTCTTGTTTATCCCAAACGCTCCTACCTCTCATTGTGAAACGTCATTTCTCATCCCTTTTTAGAAAAAAGCTCTCACTGTTGCTGATGCCAAGCTCGCTGAAACCAGACATAAAGAATATAAATGAAAAATGCTCCTTCCTACAACTTTGGTCTGCCCCTTCTTTTCTTCTCATTTTCTCTCTGTGTTTTTCTCTCTGTTTCTGTCTATCTCTGTCCTCCTTTCCTTCTCTCTTTCCTCTCTAAAACTCACTATCTCCATATCCCCCTTCTCTTTCTCTTGATCCACCCCGTAAACCCATTTAAATGTAATGTGAAGGAATGTTCTTTTGGAGCCAATTTCTGAAGTCAAGTAGATTCCGGTCTTCTTACTAAACTTCCTTCAAAATACACACACACAGGCACATGACACCATGTTCCTTGCGTATGCTCCATTTGTTCTCTTCTCTTTGTTCTTTGCCCTCCCAAATCCTTCTGTCTTTTCAAGTCTAACACATGGCCTGGCTCCTACAAGCAAACCCCTCCAGTCCTCCAAGACCATAGACACTCCTCCATCTTTGGAGCTCTCACAGCACTTATTTCTATACCACATATCTTGCCATGACATTAACTATGGTCTAGAATTGTTCTCTCTTAATACATTTACTCCTGAGAAGATGACTGCTTCTCCAGAGCTAAACCATTCCCTGTATCCCAGATCATACCACTCCCCCTGCTCTAGAGCCTCGAGTGGCTCCCTGGGGTCTACAGCAGTTCTCTAATGCTTCCAGTGAAGCATCCAACAGCTAAGTAGAATCAACACATACTCTTCTTGATTTAGGGCAGGGGGTGGGGAGGGGAGTTGGGGGGTTAGCTCAACTGCTTTCTCTCACAAGTTTCCTTGGTATTTCATGGTCTTGTTTTAAAAACACAAGCAAAGTGTATACTCTAACTTAGAGTAAGCTTTGCATAAATTTGCAGAGATGAACTCAAATGCACAAGATATGAACACTGTAGGAATAGTTGAGATAATTAAATCTAAAACTTAATCCTCTCATCGAAGGGCTGGAGTGAGGACAGAAAGCCCATGTTGTGATGACCTTTGGGGGGTGGCTACGAATGGCTACCTCAGTGCCCTAAATAATATTGTTCTGTGGTTCTCAAACACTTTCATGACCCAGGCCAAACTCTCTAACATAGCATTCAGCACCATCTGTGACTTGGCCACTATCTGCTCTCCAGTGTCATCTTTCATGCTGCCTGTCTCATCTTCACACTCTGCTCTAGCCACAAGGAGCCGCATGCAGTGTCACACATATGCCGTGGCATAGTCACACATCTTCAGCATGTCTTCTCCCTGAATGCTCTCCCATGCCAACCCTCTGTACACACCTCTCAATCCTGAGCCACCTGGTGAACCCTTTCTCCAGGACGGTATTTTGTGCTTACTATGCACCAAGCAACATTCTGAGTGCTTTTTATCACAATGCCTCTTGCATTATTTTACTCATTTGTTAAAAAGGAAAAAAACTGTTAAAACCCTGCTAACAAAGAACCACTGGACCACAGAGCTAATTCATCGTGGTAGTAATGACAGGAGGTTTTATCAGAATGGTCGGTATACAAAAAGATGTACAAATAAAAAGTCAGCTTTTCATAGAATGAGAATTTTTTCCATAAAATAAAAATAAAAATAAAGGCATTTGATGTTTAAAAAAGGGATGCCTGAGTGGCTCAGTCAGTTAAGTGTCTGCCTTTGACTTAGGTGGTGATCCCAGGGTCCTGGGATCGAGTCCCCCGTAGGCTCCCTACTCAGTGGGGAGCCTGCTTCTTCTTCCACCTGCAGATCTCCCTGCTTGCGCTCTCTCTCTCTCTCTCTCTCTGACAAATAAATAAAATCTTTATAAAAGAAAAAAAGGGAGAAAAACTTGGTTGGGCCGGGGTAATGCAGAGGTTAGGAATGGAGCCATTCATCTGAAATGTATCGTGCAAACTAGAACAGCTGGTACTGGTCCTGGGCAATATTCCAAAGGGGAGCAGACCTCTCTCGAGCACTGCCTCTTGCTCTCTCTTCTTCCTCAGCTCTTTTCCCATTAGGTGCTATAGGGAGAGAATGTAGGATGTGGTCCCAGACATGTAGGAGCTTTCTGAGGTGTTAAATTGTTGAGTCCTCTACACATACTTTGCAGTGTAAGGACTTTCCAGGGGCTACATAGAGTGCCCACAAGAACTATAGTTTTGGAGGAGACTAAAGATTCCCCAGTGCTAGAGTGGTTTGGGAAACCTTCCTGGGGGGAGGCATAATCCTTCTTAGATGGAAGCTGGTCTCAAGATTTTTCAGGGAAACTTTGGGTGTTTGGGTATTCTGATGTTCAAGAACACATGTCTTGATTCTCACGATCTTCTCACTTAAATGCCATGGCTGCCAGTGGGATAGTCTTTAAGTACCACTGGCCTCAGGAGGTGAGATTTCCATGAGGGGCCACGATGTTAGCCTATACCTTCTGCACTCTCACTCCCAGGGAAGAAAGGGGCAGACATTTCTTGGGTATCTACCAAGTCCATGCACACATTCGGCACATAAGCACACATTTGCAGTGAATTTTCCCTAAGATCTAAGACATATGGTCATTTTATAATTGAAGAACCTAACCTTTGACAAAGCAGTTAAGCAACTTGCCCAAAGTTATATAGCAGTTAAGTGGTAAACCTGAACTTAAGCCATCTTCTAATTTTAAAGCACATATTCCTTCAACATCAGGAACTGCATCAATGTAGCATTATTCTGTGATTTATTTTGTTAAGGTTCAAATGTCATTGAGTTTATGATTATACATGACTACTATCTAAAATATATGTTGTATTAAAGACCTGCATACCCCGAACTCTGTGAGTCTTAAATATATCTCCATCAACTAACTCTGGGCTGAAGGTTTCCACAGTTACCTCATTCCTGAACTGTGCTAAGGGTAGGCATGATTTATCTGGTTGTATTTCTCATAATTCCTTTAAAAGTTTTCTACCCAAAGATATCTTTGAACTCCTGCATGGGAAAAAAAAGAAAGAAAGAAAGAAAAAGGCAGCAGAATCACCTGCTTTAAGGTTAGCCATAATTAAATGTTAACCATAAATGGTATGTCTTACAATCCCCATGCTGCTAATGATTGTCTTGGATTTTATAGCCAGCTAATTAAAAGCTGAAAGTAACGATTGCATAAGTCAATTTTGAGTATAACATTTAGTCTTTAGTTTTGGCTTCTAACTTATATTGATCATCTCATGTATAAAGAAATTAGTTTGGGTTAAACAAATGTATGAACCATGAAGACACTTCTCTGAAGTTCTGCCTTGAATCCAGAATGCTCCGAGAGATGTGAAACATTTCCCAATTAGTACTTGGGCACAGGTGTTACATAAAAGTGAGGTCATCACATGGAAAGCTCATTATGTGATTCCTTTTGGCAAGACTGTGTAAGAGCCTTCTTACTTGGTCCTAGTACCCTTCTCGTGGGTAATGTGTCCAAGGAAGTTACCTGCAGGAGCCTCAACAGTATAAGCATAAGCGGGGCACTCATGGGAATGCAGTTTTGAAAAGATGTGAAGAAAACAAATCTCGGAGCAAGGATGATTATCAAGCTGCAGTGAAAAGATTAATTATGGCTGCTTGTATATTAGATCCAAAGCTCTTCATTAAGCACATGACCATCAATGTTAATAAGGAACAGGTTTATAGTTTGGAACATTGTTCTGCCCTGAAATGGTTGAAAGAGAACATGAAGTGGGCTGGAAAGGTTTGGCTTTTCAGTAACCATTAGTTAATAAAGGCTTTTTTTTTTTTTTAAGTTCAAGTAATCATTGTTGAAAATAAAAGGCAGTAAAAATACAGTTTTCACTATATTCAAAAAAAAAAAACCAGGATCTAGAACCAGGATCTAGACCAGGCCACAGGAGTGAGCTGGGCAGTGTGACAGGATACAAGCAGAAGTGACTACTCTGAAATGTAGTGGAAACTTGCCAAAGGTGCTATGAAGAGTCTACTCAAGGAGGAACTTTCAGAAGGACTGGCAGCAGATGACTGCATCTCAATAATGGAACCCAGGATCCATTACTGCATGGCAATGGAAGGAATTATGTTTGGGCAATGAGCTAGAGCAAGACCAGAGGAACAGCAGAAAGGGTAAGGCAAGATGCACCTAGAAAGGAAGAGGAGCCCAGTCACTAGCGGAGAGGTGCAGGTTAGAACAACCCAGGCACGGAGCACTTGATGTTGAGCTACTAAGCAAATGAAGTATGTCTATAAATAATACATTTATGCATTATTATTTATTTCATTTAAAACAGTCATACTGTTTTCTATGCTTTAGTCACCATTCAAAATGCTCACAAACTCACAATAAAGCATCAAGGCCGATGATAATATTGTCCCTATCTTAATCAGGAAACTGAGGCACAGAGAGGTTAAGAAATGTGCCCAAGGTTACAGAGTTAGAAATTAATTATTATTTAAAATTTCATCTAGAACATGGTGAGCCTTTTCAATTTGCAGAGTGCTCTTTTCAGCACCATAAAATGAGACGCCTAATACACTTTATTACTGTCTCTACTGTTCTGTTTATTTTTTCCCTTTGGAATGATTCTTTTCCTAGTGTTAAATATTTGCTTTCTGACCCACATATTTATTATCTTTTTATTCATGTTTTTATTTTGCCCTTTTCTCTGAATTTGAAGAGAATATTTCAAATTTATCTTTGACTTCTTTTTTTTAATGCTTCACTTCTTTTTTCCTTCTGCTGCAGATTTTTATTCCAACATTGCATTTTAATTTCCTTAATTTTTAAAAAGATTATATTTATTTATTTGAGAGAGAGGGCACAAGCAGGGGGGAGAAGCAGACTCCCCACTGAGTAGGGACATCAACATGGGGCTCTATCCCAGGACCCTGAGATCATGACCTGAGCTAAAGGTAGAGGCTTAACCAACTGAGCCACCCAGGCATCTCTTAAATTCTTTTATTTAAGCCACTTACGTTTTTATCTCTACCTTCAATTCAATTTGGTCTTACCTTATAGCTGTCTATTCGTTGGATTGAGAATGAGTCATCTTACATTTCACTTAATGCCTCTAACAGGGAGTTTGTAAAATTGCCTTCCGTTTTCTAGATTAAAAATTGTTTTCTGAGATATCTCTTCTTCTGAGCATTTTAGATAATTCTACCTTCTTAGAAGTGTGGAGGAACAATATATGGAACATCTGTCTAGCCACCATCTCACACACACACACACACACACACACGCACGCACGCACAGAGTCCACTTGGGTTCCAAGAAATTCCAGCATTCAGATATAGATCTGTAGTAAATATTGATGTGCACAGCGTTGAGTCCAAATTCTGAGACCTAACACAATTTAGTGTAGCTCTTGTTGGTCTAGTATGAGATGTTCTGTTCTTGGTGTCAGGTTTCCTGACACACTACAGAATTAGAACAGACTGTAGCTCTTCTTCAAATAAGTAGGGTACATAAATGGCTTCTCAGTTGCACAACATAGGCAATTGTGCAAAAGAAATTCAAGGGAAAAGAGAAATATGTTCCCTCAAGGGAGGAAAAAAAAAAAAACTAGTCCAAGAAAAAGGAAACATCTGATGTCCATGGTGTGCCTTGGGGCAGAAGATTCAAAAATTCTTTCTGATTTACTCTGTACTTAGAAAACAAAACAATCAAACAAAAAAAGCCATGACCCATCAGAACGGTGATTAGGCACTAGTTAACATTCTTCCACCCATAGTTCAGAAGAGTTTAAGGCCAAATAATTAGATACCACACATCTTCTTTCAGAAAAAGGAGGTTGATCCTGTTATTGTAGCAGATGGTACCCTGCTCAACATCAGAGCAGTGCTCAAAGTGAGAGAATTCATGCTGGCTACCTCATTAATCTGTCCCATTTCTGCTTTTGGGCAATCAGGTTTATGGGACGTTTAGATTTTGACAATGAATCTTGTTGAATGATACATATAAGCAATACCCTAATATCAAGCCAGAATTTAGTCAGGTAATGACCCAGTAAAAGAGAAAAAATGCAAAGCAAAGCCCTTTGGTCTTTTCAGACAGATAGGAGATTTCTAAGAAATCTAATCTAAGATTTCATCGATCATACTGTGAACACAATTCTCTATTCTATCCTCGTCCTACTGGAACAGTAGCCTTAATGGTATGGAAATTCTTGGAATGACATCTCAAAAACAAAAACTAATTTGGATAAAAGAACACAAAAAAGGTCCAGATGGCTTTGCTGTGCTCACCATTATAAATGAGGATGGCTGTCCACAGCAGCCAGAGTGCATCTGTTCGCCATTTCATTCAATTACTTAATTAGGGTAATGTTCTCTCTTTAATTGTAATTGTTTTAATAAAACAGAAAAATCAAAGTAAAGTTGCTATTTGATATTTTCTGATAAGTAGAGTATAAGCACATAGGAAAAAAGTATTATCTGCTATTTCACTAAGCCCCAAATACATGCATGCCCATGTCCCTCTTCCCATGAACTTAATTCTCCATCAGATGCATAGACTCCCTTTGAGTAAAGGAAAATTTGGGGCCAGTCAAACTTCTGCTATCCCCTCCAGCAGATCTATCACTATGATCTTGGGGAGAAAAAGTTGACAGCAAGGAATGGCATGACTAATCACATTGTTGTTTCTTTAACTGAGATGAATCTATCTTACATCCTTTGTAAGGGCTGTCCACTTGATAAAATAGATTATAAATGAACAAGCCTCAGAATGGAAATCCCCTGGTTTTATTACAGATATCTAGGAAAACATTTTCTATTTCTTCAGTTAGGACACTTTTCAAAAACCATTCTGCATCTCTACACTTAAATGTACTTATAAGGTTCTAATAAGAGAGGGTCTATCCCCATAAAAACTAAATGTGATTCTTTGGCCAGTAGCAAGCCTGAAAAAAAAATGGCAGGAACTCTTTGAACGGGGAAAAAAGTTCTTATGTCTTCCAACTACCATGGATGGACCATGAACACAGGATCTTGTAGACCCCTAGACTACACAGCTAAAAGAGACCCGGAAGTCCATTGAGTCCACATTAAAGCCTCCTGGGATGCATTTTAAGAACACTGACCCCTTAAACCCCCCCCCCAAACAATTAAATCCAAACCTTTTAGGAGAGAAATACAGATCAGTATTCTTTAAGCGCCCCCTGGAGATTCTAATGTGCAGCCATGGTTGGGAACCACTTGCCTCTTGCCAAATGATGCAGAGGGGAATTGGGGGAATTCAAACCACTCAGGTGAAGAAAGGCTATCACAGAGGATGGAGATGGCAAATGTAAGCATCTGAACTCTCTCTCTCTCCAAGCTGAATGCAAGCTTCGTACTTTAGGAAAGAAGGAAGACTGAAACATAAAAAGAAAGAAAAGGCCACTTGAGTGTTATTTAGAAGAGCAGAGAAGGCAATTTAAAACCTCTGTCTAGGAGTTAGGAGCTGTTGATGAGAAAGTTGTTTTCAGGGCCAAAGCAACACAGCCAAAAAAGTCAAATGTATGTCTGCCCTTGAAAGAATAAATGGTTGTAATTGAGTAAGAGTCACAGCAAAACAAAACAAAGCCACTAAATTTTACCTACCTTATTCTAATTCTTAATCTTTCCTCTGATTTATGTATTTTCCTTATATTATAATCATTTGAAATTAGTAAGTAGTTAATTCTATTATTTCCAGAGGACATATTCTGGTGGGGAAAGCATGGGTGGGTACCTGAGAAGCTTGCAGGGTGGTGAGGGAAAGGGAGGGAGCAATTTTAAGAATTTTTTTTTTTTCTTTTACTGAATCCAAGAGGAAAGAGGCATGGTATAAAGTTTTAAAATTTGTTCTGTGCCCTTTAGCACACATTTTAGAAACTGCATCTTTCTCCTTCATCAACTACAAATAAATCCATTAACTGTCCTAGTAAGAGTTTACAGTGTTGCTACCACAATTCTACTCCCTGGAGGTTTTAGGAGCCTCAATGAAAAGATGCCAAGGAAACTCATGATTCTAAGTGGTTTAGAATTCAGGTTCTCAGTCTCAGGCTCCTTCCCAAGCTTCTGACCTGGATTGCTACCTCTACTGTCACCACTTGCAAACCTCCATCTACCGGGCTCCAAGCAAGCCCTACAGGAGGGAGCTCGGCCATCTTCCCAGGAGGCTGATCTGGGACAGACTGCAATCTGTGCTTCCTTTTGACCATTTAGTCTTCTGTATTGGTTTACTTGCTCTTTGCACAAAATCTGATAGGGATCTGCTGGACTTCAACAAACAAACTCGGGGCTTAGTCTTAGAGCTAATGACACTAGATAGAGTCCCCAAAGAAGGTGTCTTCTATATTTCACAGCTGACTTCATGGGAATTTAGCCCAGATAGAAAGGTTATACATCCCAGATTGATCTAAGGAGGACTACATCACTCATGCTTCTATCTCTTACTTAATCTCTTACAATCTCTTTGTTAAAACAAAAACAAACAAACAGAAAAACATATTTTCTGTTGGGGTAGTACTGTATCCACCGTAACAGTGAAGATTCTTTTGAGTATATGGCTTACACTATATTAATACTCTTTCTCCTTGATGACTCATATAACAGAGTGTAGCTGCCCTTACCAGGCCATGGTCTTTTATGACCAGAGCACAGTCTTATTAGAGCTTCCCAGCCCACAGCCCTTGGCTCAGAGAAGTAGTACTAGCCCCGGTCTTGTGCAGAGCTGGTGACACTGAAGCAGCGTTGACTCTTTACCAGAAGCTGGATTCCTGTGGCTGGCCAACAAATCATGAAAGGATGTATCATTAAAGACACTCCCCAGTAGAGGTGATAGATTTGGACCAGTCAGAGCTGCTGCTTACTCTCTCTGGACTAGCAACTCCAGAGAAGATTGGCCAGCTGGGACCAAACTGAGAGTAGAGCAATCCCATGCAAAGAAGCTAAGACCCCATGAAAAAGACACTAGTTGGGCCCCAAGACTGCTCTGGCCCTGAATAGTTTTCCCAATCCCAGAAATGTTGCACTACAAACCCACCTTTTCTCTGTATGGCTTAAGAAAATTTCCATTCCTGGCAATGAATGCTGGACATGCCATTGTGGAAAACTGAGTCTGAGTTCTAGCTCTACCATTACTAAGTAAATGTCCTCAATAAACTTGTTTAACTTTTTTGAATTCAATCTCTTAATTTGTTAAAGAGAAAACATACCAGTTACCTGGTTCCAATGTTAAAAAGTTAATGTGAAAAAAATTTGGTTGAAACTTAGAACAATGTCATGTACATGGGTTGTCAATAAATGTTAGATATCGTTTTTATTGTGATGATTAAGATAATTAAAGAACAGTTTCAGGCACACAAACACTAATAAATGGTAATAATTAGAACAATCCCTACAAAAAGAAGATAGGCTCTAAAGCCACATCTCTATCATTACCAGAGAGTTTTTACCCATATTTTCTCCTTAACAAGTGGAAACAAGGGAGGAAGTTTGCGGAGAAACTCACAGCCCAGCATCATGCTGGCACGCATGGTGAGAAGACCCTTCCTGAAACAGAGACTAGCATGTACAGTCTTAGCCACTAACAGAGAATTCCTATTGGGCCACTACCACTCCTTTTCCCTAGAAGGGTGTTACTGATATGAAACAATTTAGTCAAATCTAATTGAAATAAGAATATCTGTTTCAGGGCACCTGGGTGGCTCAGTGGGTTAAGCCACTGTCTTCAGCTCAGGTCATGATCCCAGAGTCCTGGGATTGAGTTCCACATCGGGCTCTCTGCTCAGCAGGGAGCCTGCTTCTCCCCACCCTCCTGTCTGCCTCTCTGCCTACCTGTGATCTCTGCCTGTCAAACAAATGAATAAATAAAATCTTAAAAAAAAAAAATCTGTTTCAGCAGAATCTCAACTGGCTGAGCTACAAATGTTAACAAACTTGGGAGGAGATTCTAGAAAAGACTGTCATGATAATCTGGCCTCCTGTTTGAGTCTGTTATGTAAGGACCAGTGGTGGAACCTGAGTCAACCTCCCAAGTGCTGATAATGGCTCCCTAGCCCACCCAGCTCCAGCCTACTGTGAGTCTGGATGGGGCTGGGTCAGCTAAGACACAGGGCAGAGGAGTCTATGGTCTCTTCTCACTGAAAGCTTCCACTGTAGTCTGGAAATGCTGTTAGAGCTCAGAGGACAATGGGATAATGGACTGGGAATATTTGCCAAGGGACAAAGAATAGGAGCTGAGGCTTGGAATATGGCAGGATGAACAGAATAAAAGGAAGAAAGTAAACATGTTTAATGTTTATCTAAACATAAGCAGTAAACATTAACAGACTTGATATATTTTTTAATTTTATTTATTTATTTGAAAGAGAGAGAGTACACAAGCAGGGGGAGGGGCAGAGGAAGAGGAAAAGCAATCTCCCAGCTGAACAGGGAGCCCAATGTGGGGCTCAATCCCAGGACCCTGGGATCATGAACTGAGCTCAAGGCAGACGTTTAACTGACTGACCCAACAGGTAACCCAGACTTGATGTATTTATTAAATCTTAGGACAAGTTGTTTCTGTAAGTTCCCCTGTCTGAACCTTCTTAAGACTGTTTTTTGATCACTTGGGTAAAAAAAAGTATATGGAGAACCTGTGCCAGGCACTTTATAAAATGCATGAAACATGTTACCTGTCCAAAGCCTTTACCACTAGAATGTTGCAAGAGGAGTAAGTCATTCATGACTTAACGTATTCTGTTTTTACAAAATTGGTTTGGTTTCACACTTTCTGCAATCTTTAAGAACAGTGGCTACTATTAACCAAATTGAGTTGTTTTCTCTATTGTCATAGTTTCTTAGAAATGAAAGAGACAAAAAAAAAAAAAAAGAAATGAAAGAGACATCAGAGCAGTGTTTTTAGACCTATCTTCCACAACAGAGTAGTTCCAAGAAATATTAGTGCATAAGTGGAATCTTTCTGTTAAAGAGTTTAGGATATCACAATGTACATAAAGATATTAAAGACTTTAGAAGTTCTATACTAAACACACACATACACACACAAATAAAAAAACAAAAACCAATGAAGCTTGGTTTAACTCAGCATTCTCCAAGCTGATTTGATGACAGTATCACGTTTTCCTGGAGTACTTACTTAGGTACTGGAAAACAGGATCCACACAACATTGACTGAGAAAACACTGCCTTCAATTGTGTCCTTACCAAAGTGTCTGGTCCCATAATATTCAGTTGAGACACTACCTAACCATGTCCTATAACTAAAAAGACATCTAGCTTCACGTCTGGAGAGTAACTAGTAACAAATGAATGGAAATTGGAGTTAGAAGAACAGGGATCTGAAATCCTAATAGCCATAAGTTTTTCTCCTCTGAGTCTTGGAGTATGTACAAAGTCCTGCTGTATAAAACGGCCATCTTGACATTAACCTCATCAAGTTTTCTAGCTTTTTGCCTCTACTGATACTCCATTAAGCCAAGAGTTGCTTCCTATCTTTCTATTTCTGTTAGTTTGTCTTCTGGAGACAAACACAATTGGATGAAAATAATCCACCTTTCACATAGCATTCACTCAGATCATAGTTACAGCAAACTTCTGAAAATTCCCTTTTCTGGGATGTGCTCAGTTCTTTAACCACAGTTTACAAAATGAGAAAACATGATAATGAGTTTTTGCAAAACCATGGGATTTTTCCTCTACAGACACAATTGCTTAAAGCCATTCCTAATATTTTCACCAAGAACTCACCTAATATTTCAGGTATGATCTCACCCAAGCAGAAAAGAATAGCACTCCCACCAGATACTAGTTAGTGGAGCTAAGTTTGGGTTCATATTTCTAGCCATGGGCTACTTAAGGCTTGGTTGATCTTCTCGTCAATTAAAAGCAAAGTCTTTTTTTTGCTAGAAGCCTTACTAAGCTGTGCCTCTCTAATTTGGCTGACTAATTCTAATTTCATTGACTATTTAAACCTAAAAGCAATACTTTATACTATGCTTTTCAAAGGTCAGACTTGCAGGTTTAAACCCAGTGTTCTGGCCTCTTGTGTCCCTCTTTGATTCAACGTGAGAGGTTTATGTCATCTGCCAAGCTGATGAACCCCTCTCTTACTTACACAGCTTCACCTAAGTCTTGGCTAAAAATGACCAGAGGCTCATCACCAAAGTCAGGTCTCTAGCAACAATATTATCCTCAACTTTCAAACCAGATTATAGTGAGGAAGTTGGGCTGTTTGTCACACACAGTGAGAAAGGAAATTGCACACTACTGGCAATATTCCACTCTTCCTGAAAATAAATAGAAATGGCCTTTCAAATGCTCACAAAATAAAGTTGATGGCATTAAAAAAAAATTCTTCCTTCAATAGTGAGGTGGCAAAAGGAATGACTGAGAAACTGTTTGTTTATACTTCTCTGAACTTCCGCTGTTAATATGGAACCCGACTGACAGTTGTCTGCATGGTCTCCTCTGAAGGGAAGCAAAGGCTTTTATTTTATGTCCACAAATATTCCATTTGTGTATTCATTCCTCCTTTCAATCAATAAGGCCTCCAGTGTATATTAAGTGCTTGCTGTATTCAGGAAATGTATTGAGCTTTGGATGCTTACAGGTAAAGAAAGCATACCCCTAACCTTGCGAGGTGAATGACATAAAGGGGGTGACAGAAACTCTAATGCATGAAAGAAAATGTTAAAGAGCTTTACTACCTAATTCAGAGTTTAGTAAGGTAATGTGAAATTAGGATACAGTAATATATAGTATCCTATTTACATCCATATAACTAAATATATTTGTACATCTACATCTTTATGTATATTCCAGAAGAACCACAAGGAAAGATTATGGAAATTCTCACTTAGAATCTTAACAGATAGTATATCTCTGAAGAAACAGTAACAACGTGATATATTTTATATAATAAAGCTATAAAATGTTTATTTGCCCAAGTCACACAGCTAGTAAGGAGTAGAAAAAGACTTGGATGTGGGTCATCTACCTCGCAAGACTGGGCACGACAGCATGACTTGATCACATTTCCCCCACTAGATCGACAACAAAACAAACAATTCTTAGTGGTGTTGAGGATATGAGAGAACTTCCAGGAACTGCTAGTGTGAATACAGATTGCAGAGTTTCTCTGAGACAACTCTCCATATATATTAAGATACAAGAAAATGCATATCTAACCTATAAAATACTTACAAGAATGGGCAAAGTAATCTGTGGCATGACTGTAGAGTTATTTACAATAGAAGACTTGGAAGGGGCGCCTGAGTGGCTTGGTTGGCTAAGCCTCTGACTCTTGATTTCGACTCAGGTCATGATCTCAGGGTCATTAGATCAAGACAAGCATCCGGCCTCCTGCTGCATATAGAGTCTGCTTAAGATTCTCTCCCTCCCCCTTTCCCTTTGCCCCTCCTCCCTGCTCACTGTCTGTCTGTATCTTTCCCTTGCAAAGTAAATATATAAATACATATATACATACATACTGGTATGTCCACATAATGGAATATTATGCAATCATTTAAAAAGACAAGAAAAAGGTAAAACTATGGGGACAGAAAGCTGGCTGGTATTGCCTGAATGTGGGCTGGGGGTGAGCACTGACTGCAAACAGGCATAAAGGAAGTGTTAGGGGTGAAGGAAATGTCTTAACACTGAATTGTACTGATGGGTGTACAACTGGAAAAATGTACTAAAAACTCATTAAACTGTACACAGAATCTATAAAATTAAATGCTGATTATCATCTGGTGTTATCTCTGAGGATGGAGATTATGAGAGACTTTCATAATAAACAATCTGTATTATTTATATACTGCTAAATGTTACAATTATGGATAACTTTTGTAATCAGTAAAAGTTCTCAGATAATATTCTCAGATAATATCTACCTTAAATCAATAAACAATATCATACAAAATTATAAAAATCCAATTTCCCAATAACAAGATAAAGGTGACTATTATTATCACTATTTTCCAATGAATGAGGCACAAGTATTAAAAAAATAGTAAGATAAAAAAATAGTAAGATATAGCTACTATTATTGGTGATGATTTGATTATCTGAAAAACCAAGGAAAAGCAACCGAAAGTCTATAAAATTTTAATGAAGTTAGTAATATGGTTAGTTATGAAATAAATGTTCAGAAATCAGTATTTTCCTATCTATTTAAAATAATTCAAGAGAAAATATAACATAAACAGAAACTAGCAAATACTTAAGGTTAATTCAATAAGAAATGTATACAACCTATGTAAAGGAAATCCCAGACTTCCTACAGGGAAATAAAAGAAATATAGAATAAATGCTATTTTTCTAAACATGATGACAATTTTTTAAAGAAGTAAATTATACACAAACAAATCTATAAATGTCATGTAATTTCACTAAAATGTGTGTATTTACTCTTGTACACTTAAAAATAATTTAAGGAGAATCTACATAAGAATAAAAGTATTTTCTAAAATCAAAACAATTAGGGGATAATTAAGTATTAAGTATTAAAATTCACTATAAAGCCATGAATATAAAGAAAGACATTATCATTTGAATATATGTCAGATCAGAGGAGCAAACTGTCATCCCTCAAAAATATATATAATTATAAAACCTATGATAAAGACATTATTTCAAATATACAAGGAAAAGACTTATTCAGTAAGCATTGTGGGACTCAGGTAACCAGTTAAGAAACAAAAAATAAGGTTAAGAGCCATTCATCTCATTTTACCCTCCAAAACAAATTTCATGTGGTTTTAAAACCACAGTCCTAGATTCTAAAGACAATGCTTTCAGTTTAAAAAATGCAAATCTAGTGACAGCACTCCTGTGAACACTGTTTTTTAATGCTAGAAGTAGAAGCACCCAGACCTTAGGGGGAAACAATTTTAACAGTGTGGAGTATTGGAATGAACTGTATTATTGTTTTTTTTTTTTAAAAAGGTTTATGTGTTAGAGAGAGAGAGGTAGAGAGAGAGAGAAAATACAAATACAAATGGGGTGGAGGAGCAGAGGGAGAGGGAGAAGCAGACTCCCCACTGAGCAGGGAGCTCACCTGGGCTTGATCCCAGGATCCCAAGATCATTACCTGAATCAAAGTCAGGTCCTTAACCATTCCAGGGACACCTGGAATGAACTGCATTTTAAAAGCAGACAGGTTTTTATTAAAATCCTAGTTCTGACACTTTACTAGCCAATAACTCAATCTCTGTCCTTGTCTCAGTTTCCTTTCAAGTAAAGTAGAATAAGCGGATATATAGTTGACCCTTGAACAACACAGGGGTGGGGTGCTGACCCTCAAACAGTAAAAAATCCATATAACTTCTGACTCCCTAAAAGCTTAACTACCAATAGCCCATTGTTGACCCCAAGCCTTACCAACAACATAAAGAGTCAATCAACATATATTTTGTGGTTATATGTATTATATACTATATTCTTACAATAAAATAATCTAGAGAAAAGAAAATATTAATGAAATCATAAGGAAGAGAAGATACACTTACAGTATTGTACTGTATTTATTAAAAGTATTGTACTATATTTATTGAAAAAAAATTCATGTATAAGTTGATCCACACAGTTTAAATGCATGTTGTTCAAGGTCAGCCGTAATCTATACCACATTAGATATGAGGATTAAATGAAATAATGTACACAAAATATTTTGTTAGCACTTAGGTATTAAATTAATATTCTCCCTATCCATCAGTGTGTTTGTTTTTGTCTTTTGTTTTTTTGTTTTTTTGATAGGGAATGAGAGAGAAATGAAGGCAGATGCAGAGAGAGAGGGAAAGAGAGAATCTTAAGCAGGCTCCACACTCAGTGTGGAGTTCGACACTGGGCTCAGTCTCAGGACCCTGAGATCATGACCTGAGCCTAAATCAAGAGTCAGATACTTTATTGATTGAGCCACCCAAGGTACCACCTCCCTAACCATCTGCATTAGTCGGCTTCAGCTACCGTAACAAAATACCATAGACTGCGTGACTTAAACAACAAAAATTTATTTCTCACAGTTCCAGAAGCTGGAAAGTCCAAAATTAAGATGCCTGTCCATTTGGTTCCTGCTGAAGGTTGTCTTCCTGACTTGCAGTCAACCACTTCCTTGCTGTCTTCACTTGGTAAGAAGAGTGAAAACAAGCTTTCTGGTATCTCTTCTCGTAAGGACACTAAACCCATCATGGGGACTCCACCTTCATGATTTCATCTAATTCTACTTACTTCCATAGACCTCATGTCCAAATGCCATCACACTGGGGATCAGGACCTAAACATGTGAATTTGGTGTTAGTAGGGGCAGGGGCACAAATATTACATCCATCAATACCCTCATCCCCTTTTTTCTCTGACGACTTGCAGGATAAGAAATGGTAATTATATGCTGCTTAGCTATTATTTTTACTGTTTCCCTAATATTTTAGATAGATAAGAAAAATCATCAAAAATTTAGTGCTTTATTCAGAAGACATTGAATAAGTACCTACTATTTTCCAGATATCATTCTAACTACTGAGGTTATAAAGATTAATTAATTAGACATGGTTCTACCTTTCCAGGGGTTCACAATCTAACTATTTACGCATATTTTGTTTCTTCCTTAAAAACTACTATCTCTCCCTCTATAGGGCAGTCTTAATGTTAAGAGTTTTCCTATTTCTTTAGTCTTTTTTTTTTTTCTTGAAAAAACAGTCCAGGTTAGCAGAGAGCCATTATTATACATGAGGAAAATAGGTGCTTTAAATTTAAGGACAAGAAGTAATATTTGTGTAAGCTTACCAATAAAGGAAGAGATGAAATGAAGAAGTCCATGTGTAGGAATGTCCCTGCTTTCTTGCCAGACTGTATTCTTTAAAGAAGCAGGCCTCTTTGGACCCTTCACAAAATTAAAACTAAGTATTTTTTTCTAAAATTTTTACTAAAGTAATTTTTTCATTAGACGCTCACAACACTTTCATGAGCAAGATGTAATTCTCTTCCTCAGTAGCTTCATAAAACTGAAGTGAGAAAAGGTCACAGTATCAATTTTAATAAGACTTAACCTGAAAAACAATATTTTATAAGGATCCAACCATTCCACAGGCCAATCTTTTTCAAAGAAAAGATTTCGATTCATGTTGTTTATGATGCAACACACAAGAACAAGGAAAATTCCAGGCCATAATTACTGAAGTAATTATCACTGATTGTTTCAGATAAACTCAAGTTCAGACCATCAAGTGCTATATAAAAGGTGTCACGCAGCTGGAGTTTTGTACATTAATTAAATGTCCTTTTATTTTTCATATAAGTGATTCTAACTCACGGAAAGGCTTCCAAACACTAGGAAAAATATAAAGTGAAAAAAGCAAGTTTTCTTCCCCAAATTTGTCCCAAATCCCTTTCCCATTACCCAGAAGTGAGCACACTTGCCTGGTCCTTGTGGACAATTAGCCACCTAATATTAATGTAAATAAATTCTTTTTTAAAAATATGTAAATGAGATTATCTTATAAGTAATATTTTATATCCTGCTTGTATCAGTTAACAATATACCTTGGAGAGCTTTCCAGAACAGTACAGGAAGCTCTATATCATTCTATTGAATGACAGCTCATTTACATAAGAGTCAAAATGGGTCTCATTTTTGGCTCTTGGTAACCACGGTCATTTATACAATTCCAAGTAACTCTCTTCCTTAATGAATTCACAAACTGAAGTGAAAAAAGGTCATATTATCAATTTTAACAAGACTTAACTTTAAGAAGAGTATTTTATCAGTATTCACCAGGCCACGGACGACTCCTATTCAAAGGAAAGGTTTTCATTCATGTTGTTTATGATGCAACACACAAAAAATAGGATAATTTCAGGCAACATCTCTCTTACAAACACACAACACAAAACAAAAGACCCAACCTATTTACTGGTTGTATCAATGTAACACAAACTTCCAAGTGACTTTTCCTCAGACCTTGCAGCTGAAGAATCCTCACATTCACAATAATAAAAATAAAAAGTACAAGAGAAAAACATTTAAGGTTTCTTCACACCAGAGATAGAAAGATCAAACAATCTGCTAGTTATAATTCTGAGCTGTTATTTTGACAAACACAGACTTTAAAAGAGAATTTTTAAATATTCAAGTGTAGCCAGAGGTAACAGAACTAGCATGTTTTTCCTAAACTCAGTGAGGACTTTAAAATGCTTTCTTGTTCAATTCAAAAGAGTGGAGTTCCAGTTACAATGAGACCAACGAAAACAGACAAAACTCCAGAAAACTCAGAAACATGCAACTCGGTGGGTTTGCTAGAAAAAAAAAAAACTCATTTAGGTAAAATGATTAAAACTCCTATTCAGCAAACATTGGCTTTTCTAGAAGTACAAAATCCTAAGTAATCATTTCCCCTAATCAAATCCTTTCCCCTAGGTGTCCTGTTGCTCTGTAATCAATGATAATGGATGGATTCTGTAAATTAGAGTATTTATAAGCCTTTTCAAAGTTGGAAAGCAGAACTATCCTTTGCAACCTCTTGGAGGAGGGCAGAGATGGAAGAGATGCCCATCTTCCTGCCTCTTGGCTCTAAAGGCCAGCAAAGCTCATTAGCTATTTATCTACCTGTGCAGAGCCACATTCATCATGAGATGCCATTCCACAAACCTCAACCAAAGGGAGACATGCTAGGAAAGAAATATCAGCCAAGAAGCCCAGACATTCAAACTTCAGAAATCAACATAGCTAAAAGGAAAAAATTACTGGTTTAATTCATTTAGTTGTCACATTTTTTATTAATTGCCTTTGCTCTACCAAGCACTGCTTGTACTAAGAATCTGGGTATAATAAAACCCAATCTCCATCCCCAAAGAAATCCCAGTTTAGAGTGCAAGACAGAAATGTAAACAATGAATCATTCAGTGCTATAAATGCCATGATGAAAATAAACTACAGGCTATGGGAAAACAGAAGAGGGACCCCCTAATCTAAATGGCATAAATGCATAAAGAAATTATTTTTCAATCTTTACCCGAAAACTCATCACAGTGGTTGACTTGGGAGGGAAAAGAAGTGACTGAAGCAAAAAACTGGAAAGAGACTTACCTTCCTTGTATATGTGCCTTTTCCAGCCTTTGAAACAGGCACCCTTTGCCTGAGTCACCTTTTCACAAATTAATTGATTAATCAATTAATAAAATGGTGACTGGGGTGCCTGGGTGGCTCAGTCGGTTGGGTGTCTGCCTTGGGCTTGAGTCATGATCTCATGGTCCTGGGATTGAGCCCTGCATCAGGCTCCCTGCTCAGTGGGAAGTCTGCTTCTCCCTCAGCCTGCCGCTCCCCCTGTTCATGCTCTTTCTCTCTCTCTCTCAAAATAAATAAATAAAATCTTTAAGAAAATAAATTAAAAACATAAATTTTAAAAAATGGTGACTAAAAGTGATTAAAAAAATGCATCCTTATCCAGGGTGAAAAACAATAACTGTCTGTATCTGCTTACTCATAGTCGAGAAAAACAAGACTCTGTTAGCACCCATGAATAAATAATAATGTGCCTGAATTTTTATAAGCCTGTCTGAAATCCAAAAACTTGCATTTTTAACCAAGTTCCAGGTTTTCATTCAGTCAGATCATGAGCTCAACAAAATATGATGCTGGTCAAAGTGCAAATTGCCATACCTACTTGATAAAACTTGACTTTATCTACTAAAGTTGAAGGAAAGTACAGATACTAAGTAGATACTCCAAAGGGTTCTCCATTTTTATGTGTCAGAATCATCTGGAATGGGGCTCAGTCGTTGGGCATCTGCCTTGGGCTCAGGTCATGATCCCACAGTCCTGGAAGCGACATGCATTGGGCATGGCTCCTGCTCACTTCCAGGAATGTGGGATCATCCTGTTCAGTGGAAGGCCTGCTTCTCCCTCCCTTACTCCCCCTGCTTGTGTTCCCTCTCTCACTGTGTTTCTGTCAAATAAATAAATACAATCTTAAAAAAAAAAAAAAAAAAGAATCATCTGGAAAATTTGTTAAATCCCAGTCTGCCAGGCCCCACCTCCAGAGTTCCTGGGTAAGTAGGTCTGGCATGTGATCTGAGATTTTGCATTTCAAATGAATTCCCAGGTGATCCTGATGCTATGGGTGCAAAGGTCACACTCTGAGGCACTGCTCTAATACATCAAACTAGAGAGACAACCTACATCGTTATCAATAGAAGAATGGTTAATTGGCAGTGAAATCATATGAGGCGGGGGTTGGGGGGGATGGGTTGCTCAGTCAGTTAAGTGGTTGCCTTCAACTCAGGTCATAATCCCAGGGTCCTGGGATCCAGCCCTGCCTTAGGTGTCCTGCTCAGTGGGGATTCTGCTTCTCTCTCTCTCTCTCTCCCTTGGCCCTCTGCTCCTCCCCACCACTCATTCTCTCTTTCTCTCTTTTTCTTAGATAAATAAAAATCTTCAAAAAAGAAAAAAAAAAAAACCATGCCCAGCATTACCATACAGCAACAACAAGAAAAAAACTACTGCAATAAGCTGTCTGCAAAAAAATGAATGACTCTCAAAAACACAAGATGGAGCAAAAACTGTGACACCAAAAAGCATATTCAGTATGATTTCAAGAGCATAAGTTCCCAAAATATGGAAAATGAAACTATATCGTTTATGGAGGCAAACAGACAGTAAGTACAATGTAAAGCAAGTAGATGGTTATCATGCAAGGCAGAATACTAGTTACCTCGACGATGGAATGTGGGGCTGTGATTGGGAAGGATCACAGGGAGGGTTTCTGGGGTACTAGCAATGCACTATTTCTTGACTTGGGTGGTTAATTATCCCAGTACTGGCTCTATAATTATTGTTAAATCGTACTTTAATGCACTTTTCTTTATGAATGTTGTATTTAACAACCAAAGAAGGGGAAAAGGTATTCAAAGGGAAGAGATCATTTACAAAATGGATGAGTCAGGAAAAGCTTCCTAGAGATGCTGAGACATAAGCTTCAGCAAAGGAAGTTTGAATCTGTTTAAGGAGAAGAACTACTAGATTTGAATATTTGGAAATAGAGTTGTGAAGTCATTTTTAAAATATATTATTGTGTCAGCAAGGTAAATTTTTATATTACTGATTTTATAAAATTCAATAAGATGTTCTTTAAATTAATAACTTCATCTCCTTGCCAACTCTAAAAATAGTTTTATAAAATAATCTATTTTATTACTGCTTTGGGAATAAACAAAAATTTAATTGACTATTATTAAATGTGTTTTAAGTATAGATCAGGCTATTTTCTGTGTTGGGTAAGTTTTAGGTGCCAAATTGCAAATGGAAAAATTATTTCTGGGATTGGATTTTTCAGCAAATAGTTACCCATCAGCCCAACATTTTGTGACCCAGCGCATCTTCCTCTCTCCTTCCCTAGAAACTAGATAGAAATTATTTTCCTTCTCAACACAGAATCCTCACTTTAATCTGTAAGAGATAAATGGTTTTTCAAAATTACCTGCCTTTTTAGCCAAAGTTTTTAGGTGATCAGAGCACACCTATTATATTTCTCAGTTTTGTTTTGCTGAATCATTCTTATTTGTTCTTAGGGGTATTATCCTGAAGGGAGATGACCTTTCCTTTTGACTCATGTATCTTTAGAATGATGGCTTGCTTATTTCCAAAGTTAATAATTACCTCATTCTTCTAAAGTCTGAAAGGGTGAGCCATATTATTCTCTTTCTACCCTTCCCAGTCTGCACTGTCTCCTAACTCAAGAAAATTATAGGTTGACCAGGAAGCTGTTTGTCTCCCCAAATTCAGGAACCAATACATCTTCCATCCAAAAGTGAATTTTCATAAACTCACTATTAAGTCCCTTATTTGGGGTAGAGGAGGAAGGATGATGGTCATTGGCACATCTGTTTAAATGTAGAAAGTCACTTAGAAATGTATTTAGGAAAATAACATTTTTGGCAGTCAGTTCCAAAATATCATGATACCCTGTGACCTTGCCTCTCCTCACCTCTCATTTTCAGTTTCTTCCTTTACTCTGAATTTTCTGCCCAAGAAAAACAAAAATATCACCTATATCTGGTACCCCTTCACCACCATAAAGCTTCTCTTCCACTAGTCGAAATCCAATGTTCCTAACTTTCCCCAGAAGCCTCCCTGACTTGGCTCCCTTCTCCCCAGGCAGAATTGTGTCTCCCTCTGTGTCCCCACAGCCCCTCATACTAGTCTCTTTTATAATCCTCTCTCAATAGACTGCAGTTACTTATATACATGTGAATATGCTGCTCTTTGAGGGAGTGTCCATCTACACCCAACACAGTAACTGACACTAAGTAAATACACTATTGAAACTGAACTCTTTCCTCAATTTCTCCACCATTTTAAAACACTCCTCTGTCAAAAGTAAAAGCTGAGAGTAGACATACTAAGTATAAGGTACTTTGTTAGAAATTCAAGGGAGGGGCTCCTGGGTGGTTCAGTCAGTTAAGCATCTGCCTGCAGCTCAGGACATAATCCCAGCATCCTGGGATCAAGCCCCACGTTAGGCTCTCTGCTCTGCGGGGAGTCTGCTTCTCCCTCTGCCCCACCCCCCACTTGTGCTAACTCTATCTCAAATGAATAAATAAAATCTTAAAAAAATAATCTAAGGGCATGCCCTCATGGAGACTTAAAATCACAACTGACATTAAACAAAATGCAAAGTAAAGGATGAAAAGTGTTACAAATGCTGAAATAGAATCATAAGTAAAATATATGAGAATGAAGAAGAGAAAAATCTTTCCAATTAATGAACAGAGGAGGATGGGCAAGGGAGTCTCCAGGCAGACTTTGAAACTCCATAAATGACCCTCCAATCTTCAACCTTCAATTATCCAGGTTTGAATTGCATAGAATAATTTTTTCCCCACCTCATC
Organism: Taxidea taxus jeffersonii; assembly: GCA_003697995.1. NCBI lineage: Eukaryota > Metazoa > Chordata > Mammalia > Carnivora > Mustelidae > Taxidea > Taxidea taxus. The sequence continues at coordinate 16,733 of RCUC01131822.1, read as the reverse complement.
TCAATTTTTTATCATGGTCCTTAAATCCATCATCTCCTCTGCAACGGCACTCCTACTGACTCATCCATTACTTCTGACATGAGATGAGCAACCATAATAACCTCTTAGCTAATCTTTCTTCTTTCTTTACTCCATTAGTATATCTTATACACTCAGGATTCATCTCAGTGTGAAGTTGTAACCCTGTCACCCGCACAAGAGCCTTTGACGAGTCTCATCAACTACGAAAACAATGTCCAGTTCCTCAGACCCAAGGCACAGCCCAAGGTAGGGAAGACCAACAATCTTAGCTTTATTTCCAACTATCTCCTTACCTTGACTCCGTGTTTTGGCCAAAAGGCTGTTCAGCATTTCCCAACAAGCTCTACATCTTTCTCCCTCATTCTGGGTTTCTCTTCCCCCTCTCTGCTCTGGCTTCCCTGCTTATCTCTGCTGGTTAAAACCCTGGCCAACTTGTAAAAATGGCCCAAACGGCTCTTCATCATCAAATGATGAAGACTCCCTGTTGCCTATTTCTCCTGCAAAGTAACATGATATGATCTTTCTCATCCTGAATCATTCTTTGAGTTGTGTGGTGTTTTTACTGACCCTTTGAATGCAGACTCATAAAACTAGGTAGGGCCTCCCATAGTCTACAAAATACACCCCTTCCCCAATCCTTCATGCCCATTAGGTTGGTAATTGCTTTAACAAAGAACAAAATTCTTACTTGAGAACAAAGCAGCATCTCATTTCCCTCAAGAATCCCTGAAGTATGTGGCACAGGGTCTGACCTAGAGAGTTTTCCATTCAACATCTGAAACGGATGTTAACTCAGAAACACACCCTTGTGGCCAGATTAAGCTGCGCGAAACTAACATCAACCTTTCACATTATCGTTTTAGAGAAGAAATGCAAGTCTCCCCAAGAGTATAGGACTTAGTGTTATTCACCTTTGCTCCCTCATAGTGCCCTATGCCAAGTTAGCTGTGGAAAGCAGCTGCTTCGGGAAAGTACATAGACTAATACTAAGACTTTAAAGATAAATTAGGTTGGCAGATAAGAACTCCCCTTGACTCTTGGAATGCTCTGAATATCAGAGTCTAGTCAAGATGAAATGTTGCCCCAACAAGCAGCAGCTAAGTGCAGGTTGCTGAGTGGGGAACGGGGAGGCTAAGGATGCCAGGCCTTGGCAGCTCTTCTGCTGAGAACTCGAGGTCAAGACGGCTCTGTTATTGTCAACCACATCTTGTCAAGCACAAGAAGTCAGAAACAAACAGAAATGGGGAACCTTTGACCCCCTTCAAATCAATATTCTTTCAATATTTGTTTACTGTTCTTCTAGTGGGAGTGAGACAAAAAGTAATTTTCTACTAATAGAAACTATATACACAAGCAGATTTAATTACTAATCCACCTCGAATCCCTAAAGAAGAGTTAACTTCTGAAAAAAAGAATGATTAAAGTAGTTCCTCACTTGCCTGTGGTTACATCCTTGTAATTTTCCAGACTCAACACATTCCAAGAAGTGTATTAAAAATACGGAATTCAGATAACATGATAAATCATTCATTCTCAAAAAATAGAAGCGTGGCTTACATTATTTAGTTTCAGAATTTCAGCTGACTCTGTATGTCAAGGATGAATGCATGTGCCATGTTGCAGAATAATCAATGGAGCTATTACTTCTTCTCCTAGTGAAGCGCGATGCAAATTTCCACTCGGTAATATTTTCGGTGTCAGTGGGAGTGGAAATACATTCATCCATTTTATTCTGGTGATGTTTAACACCCTGATCTTTTATACAGTAGTGCTCTAGCAAAGTGTCCATCTGGCCTGCCCTTTTAGTGGGGCTCCTAAGCTCATATAGTTACATTGTTCGCAGGCGTGGAAGTTTCTCTCCCCTCCTTAGCTAATTGCCAGTCTCTCTCTAAAGTGAAAATTTCGTTTCTTGTTAAAGCAATTTCAATCATCAATAGACAAGTTGGTTTGGGGGAGGCTCCACCTATCCTATGAAGCACAGAATAAACCTGATGTGACTGACAACACCTCTTTTTATATCTGTACATCTGTTCACATATGTACATCACTGAGCAAAGAAAATCCTGCATATGATAGAAGTTTCTTGCCAGGACTTCCTGTTCTACATGTTAGATAGGTTTGAAAGCTATCACTGTAAATTACAGAATGTCACAAAGGTGTGAGCCAGACCTAGAACAACCCTCTCATTTCAGAGATAAGAAAATCAGGTTCCAGAAGGAAGAGGGCACAGTTTTCAGATGATACCACAGATTAGTGGTCAAATTGATCTCGGGGCCTCAGAAGTCCATGTTCTCACCAGCAGTACAGACCTGGTCAAAAAATCAACAGGTGAACCAGGAAATTGTCTTCACAGCATAAATTAAGGGGCCTATTCCTCTCCTATCTACAGGGTGATGCCTAAAAGCCCCTGTATAATTTCTCAATGAGAACAGAAAGGGAAAGTGGTAGCCCTATATGTATATGGGTGCAAACATTTTAGATTCTTATGTGAGATCAGACTTTGAAAACAGGCAGAGAATGGAGCATGAGGACCCTTGAGACTGAGGACCCAGAGTGAATACCATCAAAAACATAAGAAGCTCAGGGAGAAAAAAAAGTTGGCAAACATTGGAAATGGGCTTCACTTACCCCAAAATGAAGGATGGAGAAGACAACTCTATATGTTCATCTAGATGCCAGCTGGAGGAATGGCCAAAGAGGCCTGTAAGAGGTTTGGGGGAGAAATTGTTTTTAGAAATGATGCGAGTTTAAAAAATAATAAATTTTTAAAAATGATATGAGTTTATAAAATTTTGCAAATTGGGTAGTTAAGGAAAGTTCTAGAACAGGAGCCTATGTGGCAATTTCAGTGAAGAATATTTATCCACTAGCCTAAATTCAGAGGTACAACAATAGAGCAAAAAAAGAGAAGAAAGGGAAATGTAAGATCAGAGACAACAGCCTATGGTTGAGAAAGGAGCTGACTGTACCTCTCCTGTCCTCATCTGGCTTTTCCTGGAAACCCCACTACTTCTGCTCTAGTGCTGACCCTCCCCGCCTGAACTGACTCAGTTGCTGCTTCCTAAGCAGTATCCTTGCCTCCACAACATCTGTGTTAGCCTAACACTGATGTCAGAAGGTGCTCAAGCCCTCAGTGCTCCAGCGACTTACTCCTTGCTTCCTCCTCCTCTTCAGTTCACCTAAGTCCTACTTATCATTCAAAGACCTAGAAGCTGTCTCATCCAGAAAGCTTTCTCTGATCACCCAGTCGGTCTCAGAAGACCGTCATATAGTGCATAGGTTTACTTATATCTACAAGCATACCCAACACACTAACTGCAAACTGTGATTCACTTGTCTGTCTTCCTAGTAGATTGAGAACAACTTGAGGGAAGGATCTTGTTCATTTCCTCAGTATCCCCCATACTTACTACAGGGCACAACACATAATTGGGACTCACTAAATGTCTCCTGAATGAAAGAATATTCCTGAATGTTAAGCCTGACAATGTAATTTATCTATTTGCAAATTTTCCAGGGCTTACAATATAAGGAAAGTCCAGATTCCTTTTCCTACTCTAGTAGTCAAAGTTCTCCACAGTAGGAGTCCAGGCTATCTCTCCCAAATCAGGTAGCCCGGATAAGCATACATTTCCTTAACAAGTGATCTCCTGTACTTCACATAAATTGTCTGAATATTCAGCTGAACCAATAGGGAACCCCTCCCCCAAAAGGCTTTTCTACCATAAATGAGTCAGAATGATGAATGATCGCCCGCCAGCAAAACCCAAAATAAGCTGGCCAAAAAACACATTGGTATGGCCTTCAAACACAGTGATAAAACAGGACTTTAATACTTCAGGAAATCATAATGCCCATTTCACAGCAATGCACCTGAGTCATTTGCCAGCATCTTTTGGCTTATGCAGAGCCCAGTAGGCATAAACAAATTCAGGTTGTCTAAGTGCCCCTGTGTGAGTTTCAACAGAAGACGGTCTGATAGCAAGAGAACCTTCTCCCCTCCACCCCAGCCATCCCCACACATATTTTATCATTGCTGTATAACATATGATTCTATGCTTATACTGGGGGATTAAAATTTTGGAGTAACCTAGAGAAAGTTCATCAGTCTGCTCCCAGGGAACAGTTACATATAGAGATTAGGAATGATGTAATTTTTCAGGAGTATGATTTAAAGCTTCCTAAATAAAAAACAGGGGCCCAGAAAGGCCTGAAATGACCAGCCAGAGTGTTGTTGACATACAGGCACAGGCTGACTATCGCCAGCAAAGAATCCATTTCCCAATGGCCTCACTCAGGAAAGGCTGGAAACTACAGCTGAAACTGTACACATCTTCATTCTTGACCCTGACCATCACAGATTGTGACTCAACAGTGCTCACTCTTCTTGTAGATGGTCTCTACAGTCACGCCTAGATTCTTTGCATGAGCTGATGACTTACCTCACTTATCTGCCAAATCCAATCTTTCTCACCTGTAAGGACCCATTTATGATGCCAACTCTCTGAGTCTTTCTTTATTCCCCAGGCAACCTTGATTACTTTCATTTCTCAAACTCCTAATGAATATCTATTTAGCATTTGTGTCATTTTGCCCTGGGATACAATCGTCTGTTTCTATCTTCTCCCTTCTGCACTGTGAGATCCCTGAGAGCAGAGAACAATTCCTTTGCATCTCTTTGCCCTGCTGCTTCCTAAAGAATAAGGCCAGGTTAAGAGGGAGGACTCCCCACCAGGCATGTACCATCCTAGCCAGGAGCAATGTTCTGATAATCCATTTCCTGGATGAACAATATTCATGAAAAAAAATTAATAGAGGAGAAAATACTCCTCTGATTCGAGGCCAATGTGGCCACTCCCTCAAGAGCTCTAGAGGTAATTTATAAGGCAGATATGATAATAAATGGCCATTCCAACACTATGACAATCATGGTTTCTAGCCTTCCATATATACCTCTTCTCAACAGCATCAGGGAGTTAGCCTAGACATTGCTCCTCTCATAAAGAGAGAAAACAGAACAGTTGTCTATACTTAGTCCAGCTGGATCAAACTGTTTAGATGAACATCCAGCCATTACTGAAGAGAGAGAGGATGTATTGGCAGGAACATGTTGTCTGGGGACAAGGACCCATGATTTGACTTTACCACTTAACAGTTTCTTAATTTTGGCATCCAAGTGTTTATCATTTATAATTTTCTTGTAATGGGTCTTTTGCAATCTTGGGTCAGTAGGAAGTTGGTGACTACTTTCTAGCTGTCTCTTTTTCCTCTTTACTAATAAATGTAATAAATGCAATTGATTTTCTCTATGTATAACCTTAATCTTACCCTGTTTTTACATTTTACACTCTCCTTATTAATTTCTGCAGAGTACATAATTTTAGTTTTTATTTTTTAATCTCTGGCTTAGTGCTATTTTAAAAAGTTGATTTTATTTTGGTATAGTTTGTCATTTTTAGGGGCTGGAAATTTTGGTTAACTTTTTGTTCTTGTTTCTAGTTTTATTTCATAGCCAGCATGCACTTTATCATTTATGCAATTTTGATTGTTAAAATTATTCCTTACACAGTGTTAGGCGGGCAGGGGATCTACATTCTCTCTTTTGGAACTTTGGAATCTTTTAATTAGTGAGTAAAAAAAAATGATACTCATAACCCACCACAACAGAAAATACCACAAACATCACTTAATCCCAGCTAACTTTACTTGAGCCATTTTTCTTTGATTTGTAGACTGCAAATTTGTTAAAGTAGGAGCATGGTCTCTATGGTCCTTGTTTCCAGACACCATCTACAGAATCAAATGACCAGAGTCACAAAGAGCTGTCTGGCAGCAAAATTTACCCAGCAGTGAAAATACTAGATACTCTATAAATATTTCCACCATTTAAAACCTTTAAACATCCTCAAGAAAGAATGCCAACAATATCATAGGTTGATTTGACTGCAACATATCCACATTCTTTTTTGTTGTGACACACCAGGATAATTCGTGTTGGGGGTTTTTGGTTTTCTCACAGTATTGTTGCTTCCTTACCTTTCCTGTTCCTTTCCGAGCAGATTTGCTCTCTGTCTTTCATATCTTATTTGGTGCTGGCACCCTGTCCTCTTCCCTGCCTTTTTCAAATAACATTTCTGAAGCAGCATTTCTCCAAACCCAGCAGTTTCCAGACAGGCTCATCTAACCATGTATTTACACGAGCCACCTTTCATCTGAGCAGTTCAGGCTGTCTCAAAGACATTAACTCATGGCTCTTCTGGGACACACTCAGTAAGTCATAATTATATCCAGTCTGAACAGAGGACTGTTCAGAATGCCGATGACTAAAGGAAACTTACCCAAGAAACTAAATGAACTTGGATTGAAAATCAGTCTCTTGTTCACAGCCTAAGCTCTCCATGTTAAGCATTAAAATGTTCATTATCATGGCTTGAAGTTATATTTCCCTTTAAGTTTAGAATCTTGAGTTTTGGAGTTGGCAAAAATTGTAACCCCTACCATTTGTTATCTTAGCCCTTCTCCCTTGCCCCCCAGAGATTCAGAAACAGTAAGAGATGTGGTCAAGTAACAAGTGCTTGAAGCAGAGTAGGACCAGAACCCTGGTCTCCTGACTCTGGTCTAGGATCTCTCTGCTATCGCTTATAATTTGCTTCATTCACCAGTGTTCTTTCTTTTTGCCTTTTTTAATCATCTCCGTCCTTTCCTCTCTTCCTCTCCTCTGTAGTACCTGTCAAATTGTTTCATACAAAAATTTGTTTCTTTTATCTTGCATCTACAACATAAATTCAAACTAAATTATGTGAAAAGGCCATCTTAAATTACCGAAAAGATGTAACCGAATCTCTTCAAAGAAATCCAATTTTGTTTTGCTTCGACTTTATAGGTAATTCAAAGTAGGCTATTAAAATGCTTGCTAAAAGATACCTGCTTTGAAGTTAGATGTTAGAGGCGACCACATCTTAATGATTGCTAATAAAGCTGATGCATTGCTAATAACGTCACCACTCACAAGTGTAGTAATGATGCATTTCTGTACATCAGTTTACAGTTGACTAAATGTTTTCAGACCTACTAACCCCTTTGATTCTCAAACTCCCTTATGAAGAGAGGAAAAGTCATTCTTAATTCCATTTTAGATACAAAGAAACCAAAGATCTCTAAGGTTAAATGATTTACTAAAGAGCAGACAACCAGGGAGGAAGGACGGGGGATTGGCTACGGGGGATTGGCTACTCCCACACCCTCGTCTTTTCAACTGTCCACACTTTGGTTCCAGCCTCTCCCGCTGTCCACTGGGTATGTTTCATGGGGGCTGGGCTGTATTTACCCCTGTGCTGTCCAAAGCCTGCCCAGAGATATTGCTCAATAAATGTTCTTTGAACTAAATGTAATTTCATTGAATAATTGCATTAAATTGTACCTGGTATAATGTTATCAGTCTTAATTCCAGTTATCTTAAATTGTTATGTGTCACAGAAATAAACAGATCTCTTTGTCAATAGCATTGTGATAGACTCTCATCAGATCTTTAATTTTGGCCATTTCTAAGCATTTTGTCACTGTTACTGTTGTACTCTGATGCTTTTGCAAAAGTTCTTTAGCTACAAGAAGGTTCATGGAAAGGAAGGACCTGTACTCTAGAATACAAGTGTCTGATAACTTTCAGATCATACCACTGAACCAGGTATGAACCACAAAACCCTAATGCAGAAATTGATGACTTCATTAAATTTCTTAAAAATCAAGATCAACAAGAATTAATTACATGGGACTGGATGAACTAAGGAGGATGATTATAATTTTTATGACTATTTCCTTGAAATATTGCTGGTTCTTTAATGTTTTGTTAAATGTTTTCTCTTTTCTCTTAATCCACCTATGATTTAAAACAAGATGAAACATTTATATTTTCTCCCTACCTGAAACCTCCAGAATTCAGAAACTTTTAGTGAGTATTCTTATATTTTCATTGCAATATAGTTACTTACCTGAGTTCAGTAAGAATCTGTTCTCCTTGTAACAGGATACAATTGGAATCATTTGTTATATTACCAAGGCTTTGCCCAGAATATCGTGTTTGAGAGAGACATGCATGGACTCAGACATGACCAGGCAACTTTAAGGAACTAACATTGACTTGATGGAGCTAATAAAGCCCGTTGGAAAAATTGGTTTGGTATCTTCCTTACAGAGTTCCCACAGCCTTACCAGGTAAGAGAGTCACTTCCTGCTAAGTACAAGAACCTCAGGATATTTTGGTGCCCTCAAGAAAAGAGGAATTAACTCATATCTATAGGTATTGCAGGTAAAGTCTAATGGCAAATCATTGGATTGGTTTCTTAATGTTGAGAGGTTCTTAGAAGTTCAATCTCAGATTCCTTATAGAAAGTTCCAGCAAAGCAGATTTTTAAATTCTATGTGCTTAATTGCTATTCTTATCGTACTTGCATAATCAGCTCAATTTTATTGAAGTGACTTAATATACAATAAAGTAGTCTTAGTATGGTCATCTTTGATAGAAATAGGGATGATTATAGAGAGAAAAATAATGTTTCAGTAGAAACTATAATACACACTGGTAGTGTATAATAGATTGGCCTTTAAAGGTTTTGTTTTCTACTAGTAAACTAAACTAGTTTCCTTCGGTATCTGGCTTCAACTCACCAAACTAATGTTTCTAGTTTTTCTTCCAACCTTCTGACTTAGAAGCATTAAGAATTAAAACTGCCCTTTTCTCAAACCCATACAAACTAAATTTGGACAACTTGATATAAACTTCAGAGAAGTCGCCACAACAGTTTGTATATAGATAATCTTTGTGCCTGTTGCTGTGTGGGCCACTCAGAAAGATCACCAGAAGCATTTAAATGGCAAACCAGGAAAATCTGTTCAGATGGCCACTGTCTGCCCTCATCCTCTCTGAGGATGCTTTGAGCCTGACATGTAGATGCCGTCTGGACTGGCTACCCTCAGAGCTCAGAAACTGTTTTCTAATTTGCTGCAATCATTAACCATGTTTTCCTTTTGTTTCCATAGAAATGCCTCATTAAATACCTGATTCCCCAAGCAATATAAACCTAACTTTGAGAGCCCAGCTGTATCACCACCACCTAAAATGAAACACAACTGTTAAACTAAACTGACCTATTTTCAAGGCTAAGAGCTTAATTCAGTGAAATAATGGAACAATTGACCAGCACAGTGTTGAATATGTGATACTTCCAAAGAATTCTCAGAGGAGGGAGCTCGTGGGGTTCATTCAGGGCAGGCCACTCCAGAACATGCCATTTTGGCATATAGGTTATTTTGAGCTGAAGACAATCAAGGCCCAACAGACTTAAGAAGAGCTTTTTTTACCTCTCCTTTCACTGCCTAAAACAATTTAGATAGGAGCCCTGTACCTGGAAGAGAGTGATCATCAAAGATAACTTTTTTTTAATCAAAAAGACCTCTCCCCGTGGCACAGCAAACATTCATTGATCAAACATTTGCTCTTCCCATCTTTCTGTGGATTGTCTTCCTCCCCACTGAAGTCCCCAAACGGTACCCCCTTCTCCTTGGTCAAGAAGACATATATACCCTAACTGCCTGACTGCTGTGGAGCCTCTCACATCTTCATGGGGCTCCCATTTGTTGGTAATTCAATTTGCTTTTCTCCTGTTGAGTTCTCTCGCGTCAACTAAAGCAGTAGTCCAGACAAAGAACCTAGAAGGGCAGAATTAAAAGGTTTTCCTACCCTGTATACCAAAGTCTCTCTGCCTGTCCTTTGAGCTAATACTGCCTCATTTGCATGAGGTTCCTGAACTACTGGGGCTCACGGTGGACCCTCTTCCTGCAGTGCCAGCCTCCTCAAGAAAGAAGCCTCCTTGGTTCTAGATCTAGGGGTGCCCTGGTAGGTCTCATCCTCACATCTCTCCTCCAGGAAGCCCTCTCCACATACTCTTCCTCCTCCCGTCTCCTTCCCATTTCATGCACCTGGTGCTGAGTACTGAACACTCGAAGTTTTAGTTAAAACCTACTCTGCCTTTCTCAAGTGGAAAGTCACAGGGACCAATTTTAATTCCTCTTTCTCTTGGCAGCACTGTCCCGAGCAGCATCTCCTGCATAGTAGTCTCCCAATAAACACTGACTCATAACAAGATGCCGCAGTGAGTCGACTAGTCTTGCCCCAGCACTCACACCAGCTCAGACCCTCCAGGGTGAGCCCTCTAAGAGGCTAGAGACACAACCCAGCCCAAAGGGCCAAGGCACGCCCTCTGAGCTGCTGCTCCTTTCTATTTGCGGAGTAAGAACAATACAGGGTCCTATCTCCTGCCACCTTGTGCCATCCCCAAACCACAGGCAGCTATGCATACTTTGGTCCTGCAACCAGGACCAGCATAGACTGAGAGCCCAGTTCCCCTGCATCAGGGTGCAGAGTCCCCTGAAATCCAAGTGGCCCCCACCCCCGTACCGCCATGTGAATGGCTAGGGGAATGACATGGGCTCAGTGTACTCTCGGGCTCCTTACACGGTTCTGGGGCAATGCAGCACGCAGCCCGCTTGCTCTCTAGGAAGGGACCGTTCAGCCCTCAGTGCTGTGGAAGGAATGGCAGAGGCAGAATCGTGCTGCTCGCTTACTGGGCTCTTAATCCTGCAGCACTGACAAAAGGTAATCAGAGAGGGGGGACACAGAGACAGAAAGACAGGTGGGGAGAGCAGAGAGGAAAAAAAGGTGGGGGACAAAAGAGAGAGAGAAACAAAAGGAGATGAAGAGAGACTATGAAGGCAGTGAAGGAGACATGTGGGTAAAGAGAGAAGCTTAGCAAAAGACAAACCCATAAGGCTTGCTGAGAAAATTCTTAGCCAGTTTTACAACAGCTGTTGTCTGGTGGAATCTTGTTCATTTGCCACGCCCTCTCAGGTGGAACTGAAACCATGCATCCTTTGCCACTGAGCTACAGCTGAAATACTCAGAAAAATAAACCCCAAGAAAACAGCTGGAGCTTAGTTGTAAGAAACCAGTTTATTTTTTTTTAATATTTTATTTATTTATTTGATAGAGATCACAAATAGGCAGAGAGGCAGAGAGAGAGAGGAGAAGGCAGGCTGTCCGCAGAGCAGAGAGCCCGATGCGGGGCTCGATCCCACGACCCTGGGATCATGACCCGAGCCGAAGGCAGCGACTTTAACCCGCTGAGCCACCCAGGCGCCCCAAGAAACCAGTTTATACACTACTAAAAACCCATCCTTCACCTTTCCCCTTTCCACATCCAAACTCAATCCCTGCTTCAGGATACCTTCGTGTTTCTTTGCCACCAGAATAAAACTTGTTTTCATATAAAAGTTTATATTTATTTTTTTATATATATTATATTTATATATATATATTTATCAAATAAGGTCCTGAGTGACTTACTTCCTACCCTCCTCCAAGAGAGTGATTATGTCAAGCCTGATCCCTTAGCACAAGAAAGAAAAGCACAAGAAATTATCTTGGGAAAGACACTCCGGGCAGGTGGCCTGGGTTGATAGGCTAGAGTCTGCCCACGTTTGGGTACTCACTCCCAACCCTGTGGGTCCTGGAACTGTTTCCCATCTCCCTGTGATGGGGGAACTGAAGGTCCTTTCCAGAGGACAACATAACCCCTGACTATTTTCCAGCTTTTTCTAAAATGTGATTTTTTTTTCCCCCATAGTCATTTCTTGGCCATTTTTTTTTTCTTTTTCTTTCTTTCTTTTTTTCTTCTTCCAGTTCTGCAGATAGTTACTGGGCACATATTGGGCACCTATATAAACCCAGTACAGGGAGGTCAAAATGAGAATTCATCCTAAGCCAGAACTAAAATGACAATTTGGGATATGCTGAAGCTCACAAGCATGAGAGGCCACTCCTCACTCTCCCAGCTCTTGTTGAAATCCCACAGTAAAACCTGAGGGAGCAAGACTCTGAGACATTTAACTCCAGGCATAAGTGACCTAAGGTAATCACTTCACTCATTTTTAATTTATACTTGAATTACCTGATAGAGCTTTTAGATGACTGAATATGGCATACAAAGATGCCTGTGTGAAGGGGAGCAGAGGAAGAGGTCGCACAGAGCTGGGTCAGCGCCTATATTAAGGTCACACAGTTATTAGAGGAACAGTTGGAAATAAGCTGGGAGTGGCAATCTTCAGTCTCGGCTCCAAGTAACCATGTCACACCATCTAACAAGACACTGACATTTGAGCTGGACCTGCAGGGATGACAGGAGTTTCCTGACAGAAGAGGGAAAGGTAAAGCAGAATGTTCTAGAAAAGGGATCAAGGATTGAATTCTGCCCCGACACAGTGAGGCTGCAACGCCTGTGTCTATGTTCTCAGGCCTTGGAACTCCATTGCTGGCTTGATCAGAAATTACTGAGACATCTGTACTTTTCCCTTATAGCAAGTCTCATGGTTTTATTTTGTATTTCTAAGATTTGCTCACTACTCTAGAAAGGCAGAAATTTCATTTGCTCACCATTGTATCCTTGGCACCTAACACAGGCTTTAGTGCCTAATGGGGCTCACTAAATATTTGACAATGAACAAATGAATGAATGAACTATAAACACAGTGAAACCAGCTTTATCAGAGCACTCAGTGCTGCACATCAATAAGGCATTGTTATCGGTTTGCAACTGAGCTAAATGAGGCATCAATTCATGTTAAAATATCATGGACCATGCATGCACACTGTATTAATTTTATCATGTTTGAAAATAACTATTTTGTGGATTGTTTCCTCCTCACTTAGCCCCTTTGGTCTCTTCTTTAGAATGAGACACACTTGGAATATATGTGCATTTTAAAATCTGAGATAAAAGACAGCTTTTTTAAAATGTGTAATAAAATCTCACCAATGTGCACTAAAAGTAATGAGACTGATGATTTAGGAGAACACAGTAAGGATACTGAAGTTCAGTCCTACCTTAAATATGCAAAATTTTAGTAGGTTTATGAATTTGGAAAAAGCAAGCGATCCAAAGAATGTTCTCAATGCATAACTTAAGAGTGCAAGAGAAAAATCTCTCCTTAACCCAAGACAAATCTGTTTAGCAGTGGGCTGGCATGGGAAGAGGGGAGGGGATAAGACTTCCTTGAGTCTCCCTCCTAGCTCTCTGCCATTTAGGGTGCGGCTCAGGGTCTACACTGAGTACTCCTTACCTGGATCTGGGCCTGAAAGCCAAAAGGGTTTGAACTGAGCTTCCTCACCCACCCCATTCAGCTTACATAATGTGCTATGGAGACAATCTTTTCCCCCATAGATGTCACTAGCTCCCAGGAAACAACACAACCGCATTCTCAGAAAATTCCACTGGAAGTCTTATCTATCTCTGTATCTCCCAGGAATATAGAAGGATAATTCCATACATCTGTTCTGGTCTTCACTTTTCTGTTTCCTCCTGATAATCTCAATAGTGTCTCCCAGCAAGGTAGGCCATGCTAATTCATGGAAACCCAGAGAAGCCTACCTATCCAAACTCTCCCATTTTGCAGATGAGGAAACTGAGAAAGACCTAGAGACGTTAACTGGTACACTGAAGTCACCAAAGGAGAATAAGAACAGGGACCCTTCCATTAAGCTTATTTTCCCCCTTCAATAGTCTCCTTATATCCTACCTCTACTGTTTCTTTCTGTTCCCACTGCCATCATCTTACTTTGGTGTTCACATCCTTTCTTGTATTCTCAACACTTTGCCCACATCATTCCCACCACTGCTATCAGCAGGATCCTCTCCATGCTAAATAAAAGTTATCACCACTGAAAAGCCAGCTCAAATCCTTTCCCTTTCCCAAAACTCTCCCAACACACTCTGGCCCAAGAATCTTTTCTATCTCTAGCACCTAAAGCATGTTCCCTTCTTCAGCACTTTGCATAAACTTTCTTGGTTTCACTGATATCCTTTGTTATAGGGAAATGTTTTTTCACACTCACAGTGAATCTTTCCCAAGAAAAGAGTTTAATTATTGACATCTCTTTACCCCTATTCAAAGTAGGGAAGAATAAATTCATAGAGGCTCAGCTCTTCTCTTTTCTTCTTGGAAATGAGCTCTGCCACAAATAGTGACACCTCTCTGTCCCATGGGGGAAAGAGGCACTGCGTAGCTGAGTATAAGTCTAATTCTAGGCTTTAATGTCAGGATGCCTACTGGGATCTACGTAAAACTATGTGTACTTCAGTCCAGCCTTTATCTACTAGAAATAAAGGTCATTCATTTATTGCCCTAACATGCATTATATTTGGCGTATTTCTTAACTGACCCAAACTCAGAGGTGAAGGGAGGGAATCCCTATGGATACTACAGCATTCCAAATAGATATTTAAATCTTACTTGATCATTTAATCACTGTTTGGTGTGCTTTGTCTCTCCATCTCTAGTATGAACTCCCCAGGGTCAAGGACAATGGGGTATAATTTTGCATATCCCCCAGAGCACTCAGTTCAAAGCTTTGCACACAGCAGGTGCTCAATCCATTATTTTCAATGAAATATTTGTTGAAAAACTCTGATATCTTCCAGCAATCAAGTAATTTTCCTTAAAGTGTTTTCACCATAATTCTACCACATATAAAGATCTGTAACCAAGGAAACATCTTTCCCAACCTAGCTAAAACAGATCCTTTCAGTTTCTAAAATCTCCTTCCTTAAGTACTTTTCCTCCTCCTCCATCATTCTCTGATTCTCTCTGGCTGGCAGAAATAAAGGGGGAAAAAAAAAAGCTCTAAGGTCTTGCAGAAGATGTGGCACTAATGCATGGTGGTTCTGATCACTTTTCCCCCTCTTTTCATTCACAATCTCTAAGAAGACACACTTACTTTCAGATGCAATGACACCTAAATTTGGTAGAGCTTAAAATTTTTTTCCAGCAAACCCCATGTCTGTATGACAGATGAGTTTCAGGCAACCCTATAGATTCTCAGTTGCAACATTTCCTATCTTTTATCTCATCCTCCTCCAACCCACCCACTGTGACAAGACCCTTTTGCTTTTGCCTCTTTCTGTGTGCATTCATCCGAAGCCATACTTCTATATCACCCAGCCCTAAGTATGACCTGCTGACTATGATGTTTTCTCTACATTACTCATTTGTAGAATTTGTTCCACTTACCTCCCCAATCCTGTTAGTGACATATTACTATACTTTACCTACTTTTACCAAGCCAGTTTGGCCCATTTGTAACACCACCAAGTAACCTCTGTTCAAATATTCCTTTATAGATTAATTCTCCAGCTCCCATATCACCTGGGGCATTTCCTCTAATTCAACCTCCTTTCTATCCTTAACAAATCCGTTATTATCATAACAACCTAAGTCTGTCAAATGTAGTCCAAAATATACCCTTGGTAAGATCAGAGCACAAAAAAAGAAATCTCTGAGGTGTTCTGATCTGACCCAAGCCCTCTCTTCATGAAGTCCTCTCTTCATTTTATAGATGAAGACACCAAGACACACAGGTTAAGTAGGTCACCAAAGTGAGATAAGGCAAATTCAAGACTACATCTCAAGTCTCCTGACAACCAATTTAATACTCCAACATTTTTAAGTAAATAGAAAAATAACAAAAAGACTGATATCAATTTGCTATTATTCTATAGAAGAGAGCTGCCAAACATGATACAGATTTCTCACAAACCAATGCCTAAAATCCAAAGTATTTGCAAATTGAGGATTGATTTTCAGCAGTTTTTAGGAGATGGATATTAAACTGTAACACACAACACAGTTGAACTGGATGTTCTCCACTCCTGCAAGACCAACAATTCAGTCTTTTAATAGTAGACAATTACAGTAAGAGAAACTCTAGAAGCCTCCGAGGTCTAATATTCCATTAGAAATATAAATAGCAGTTGCAGAGCTTAAAGCAAAAGGACTTCACCATAATATTAAAGGGAGAAATAACCCACAAAATAACATCAAGTCAGTTTAATAAAAGGTATGACTCCAAAGAAAAAATCTAAATCCATAAACTTAAATAAAAATGTAATGTGTTCCTAAAACTAAGACAAATCCTGTCTCTACCATAATAAAATCATCGTCATTAATTCAAAGAAACGTCTATCACCCTCCAATACAATTTTAAAGACATAGTATATATTTTGTGATGGCAAATGGTAAGATTTATACATTTACCAACATGAAGTAAACCAAAAGATACTCTTAAGATAAAAAATACATTTACACTAAGAAGACTCTATATTTTTGCTGTTAATTTTCCACCATCAACCACAAATTCTGTAAATTAGTTTCAATTAACTCACCTCTATGTTTTTATCAATAAATGACCCTTGAAATATATGCATATTTACTAAAATTTTCTCCATTAATTTCACATTGATAGATAATATTTCAACTCACATCCATAACTATTTGCTCTATATGGCAAGAAAGAGACAGAGACGGAAGGAGAGAGACATCTCTTCCAAGCTCAAATACAACCATCCAATTGCTGAAAATAATTGTATATTGCTCCCTGTAAGCTTTCTGTCTTCCTGAAACGGTAGGTAATGACAACACTGTTGGGAAGTGACTGGGAATTGATGCTTTGTTAACATTTGGGGGAATGAGTAGGCTGAATCACTTGAAAAGAGTACAGCAATTTGGGGTTCCTGGGTGGCTCAGCCAGTTAAGCATTTGTCTTCACTCAGGCATAATCTCGGGGTCCTAGGATCTAGCTCCATATTGGGCTCCCTTCCCAGCAGAGT
>RCUC01131821.1:0-38032 GCA_003697995.1 Taxidea taxus jeffersonii | reverse complement strand
CCCCAGTTCAAGTGTCTTTAATGCTGGATTTCCAGATGCCCTTCCCTCAGAACCACCCATAGGGAAAAGGAAGAGAAACCACTTCCCACAGCTGGGGCTTTCCTCATTTCCAAAGCTGCGGAAGCATAATCACGGTTCCCAGAGGAAATTGTGCAGGGCTGCAGGCCCTCTTCTGCTACCGAGAGGGCATTTAAATAGCTCTTTCGACATCACAGGCTTTCAGCCCTACTCCTTATTGCCTGTAACCTATCACTTTAAGTAAAACCTTTATCTTTTACAAAATAAAGAACACTAATCGTCTACATTCCATATTTCTACTTTCTCAACTTCCATTTTGCTTGAATGATAAGAATCAGAGAAGACAGAGGGAGCGACCCTACTTCTTCGTGCTTAGTCAACAAAGAACCACTTGCAATTAGGTTCACTCTAAACAGAATTCGTCTATGTGCTGTTTTGGGTTAGGGTCAACTTTCTTATCTGAACCAGAGAAATCTGCTCCTTTGTTCTACCTTAGAACACTTGTGAATGGCCAAGCTCATGTGGTCGAACACTGTCACACAAGTCGGTGTGTGGAAGGATGAATCCCACAAGTAACTGTCGAAATTCTATGATTATTTTATCTCTTTGGCATTGTTGACATTAAACTTCTAACATTCTCTACTTTGCGACTCTATTGGGATTAAAAAGTGAAAAACTATAGCAATTATAGTACAAAAGAAATTAGTTCAAAAGCCTTGCAATACTCCTATTATGTGAGAAACACCCTTGTTTGAATAGTAAAATACTTTAGATCTCTAGTTCAGTTAACACACATATTTTCCAAAGGGAAAAAGAAGTCTGGGTTTGTCTGTGTACTAGTAGGAGGATAGAGGGCAGGGGATGGCTTTGCATAGATCACGGGGCTTCGATGGATTGAATAAAAAAGAAGAGGAAGAAAAAAATAATTAAATCCATGTTGTTTTCAGGCTAACTGAAATACAAAAATAAGACATCTGCATTTCTCTCTAAGCATTAGTATATAGGCACATAGACAAGGTATTATCAAACTAGATTCATTCTTTAAGATTTTATTTACTTATTTCTTTGATGATTTATTTGAGAGAGAGAGAAGAAGCAGAGGGAGATGAGGAAGCAGACTCCCTGCTGAGCTGGGAGCCTGATGTGGGGCTGGATTCTAGGACTATGGGATCATGGCCTGAGCCTAAGGCAGAGGCTTAACCAACTGAACCACCCAGGCGCCCCCCTGCCTTTTTTTTTTTTCTAGATTTTATTTATTTATTTATTTATTTATTTATTTATTTATTTATTTGAGAGAGAGAGAGAGAGATGTTATCTAATTTTTTTTAACTTATTTTGTTAAGTAATTGCTACACCTATCATAGGGCTCAAGCTCACCACCCTGAGATCAAGAGTCCCTCGTATTTCTGACTGAGACAACCAGGCAACCTGATCCCATCTAATTTTAAGCTATTTAAAGTTACAGGAAAAAAAACGAAAAAAAAAAAAAAAGTTACAGGAAAAAAAAAGAAACGTCTTTTCTAAATTGTAAAGATTCTTCTTGCATTATAGAACCTAAAAATTGAAGCAGGCATTGACAAGAGGGTGTTTGTTTGTTTGTTTGTTTGTCTACTTTACTCTGCACAGGCTGCTTTCAGTATAAAGCAAGCTGCTGTCTCTCATCATACCACTGCTTTCCCAGCATCCACAAGGCAGGTAGCCTGGCTTTTAGGCTAATTCAGACCCTTTTCAGTATGAACATAAGACCACACACTCAATATCAAACCAACTAAAATAATCTTCTTTTCTACTAGCCTTTTCCTTCCCCTTTCATCCCAGAGCCTACTATCAGTTCAAGTTCATTCATTATCATGAAACAGGAATTTTTTGTTTGTTTGTTTCTGAGTATGTGTCTTAATTACTAATAATTAATTCATGCTTTGGCTACATGCTTACCAGGCTAAATTAAAATATATGCTTCATGATTCCCAAAATAGGCTAAATAATAGGATTGGGGTTGGTGTTAGTTCAGTTAATTCTACTTGGCAATAGTTTGGGCTTGATCAGCTTGCAGAGATTTTTTTTTTTCCTCCTCTAGGGTTCCTGAAAACATTCCTAGTTTCCAAGAACAAACAAGTTTATTATTTCAGTCTGTGTTAGCACCTTGGAAACAAAAGAGATTTGTTATATCACCCTTTATAAATACATTTAGCAACCACTATGCCAAGATTTGCATTAGATTTTCTTTGTTATAGTAACTCCTGCTGATATACATATGAGCTAGGTTGATTCCTATGGACAACTAGGAAAGAGCAGTTGGATTACTTGACTTAAGTAAACTGTGCTCACAACTCAGTTGAAAGGGATGTATGTCTATAGCTAGATAGACTCTTGTAGAAACATACACATGGCTATAGGTGGATATTTTACTATCTATAAAGGAAAGAACTCCTTTCTTATTGTTATTAACTTTTTCAGTCTCCAAGTGAAGTGTCTAAGGCTGCAAATTCACCAAAATAGGCAAATGTGATGATTTTTATTAAGACAATCAGAAAAGAATGGGATTTATATTTTTTCTTTTTTTTTAAGATTTTATTTATTTGTTAATGAGAGAGAGAGACAGAGTACAAGCATGGAGAGTGGCAGGCAGAGGGAGAAGCAGCTTGATGTAGGACTCAATCCCAGGACGTGGGATCAAGACCTGAGCAGATACTTCACCGACTAAGCCATCCAGGTATCCCAAAAATGGGATTTATATTTATTGTCTATTATGTACTTGGTTTCATGCCAGATACTTTATATTTGTTATATCATTTAAAATTTCACAGTATTCTATATCTAATCCTATAATTCAGAGTTGATATAAAGCTATTATATCACCAATCCAATTTTCTGAAGGAGAAAAGGAACCCAAATCAACAGGACCAGCTGAAAGCATCCTAAGTTTAAGATTAAGAGAAACACAATTTCTGCCTTTACTGTTTGTTCTTGAACTCCAAATCTGTGTTTTCACCCATAAACTGGGGATATTACATGATGTGTTAGTGAAGATTAAAAGAGACAATGCAAAAAAATAGCTAGGAAATAGGGACTCCATGTCAGTTTACTCCCTGTAAGAACTACTTCCTCCTCTCCTTCTCTCCCTACAGCTTTCTCTCCTGTCTTATACTCTACTCCCATTGGATAGTTAACTAAAGAATCAGAAAGTGGTAAAATCGAAAGCAACTTTAATGACTGTAAAGTGACCTCATTTAACAAATGAAGAGAATAAGGTCCAGAATGTTTAAAGGCATAAACACAGCTAAGCAGTGGCAAATTCAGTTAAAAAAAAAAACCCTCCAGGGTGCCTGGGTGGCTCAGTGGGTTAAGCCTCTGCCTTCAGCTCAGGTCATGATCTCAGGGTCCTGGGATCGAGCCTCTCCAATCGGGCTCTCTGCTCGGCAGGGAGCCCACTTCCCTCTCTCTCTCTACCTGAGTCTCTGTCTACTTGGGATCTCTCTGTCAAATAAAATGAATAAAAATCCTTAAAAAAAAAAACTCCAAATTCAATGTCTTTCCCCTTAGGTCTACCTAAAAGTACATAGCTTACTTAAAAATTAGTTAATGTGTTACCCTCTATCAAGCTCTATTTCAAAGCTGTAATTATCAAGACAGTATCATACTGGCACAAAACTGACACATAGATCAATAGAACAGAATAGAGAACCTGGACATAGACCCTCAACTCTGTGGTCAACTAATCTTCAACAAAGCAGAAAGAATATCCAATAGAAAAGATAGTCTCTTCAACAAATGGTGTTGAGAAGACTGTGGACAACCACATGCAGCAGAATGAAACTGGACCATTTCCTTACACCATACATAAAAGTACACTCAAAACAGATGAAAGACCTAAATTTGAGACAGGAATCCATCAAAATTCTCAAGGAGAACACAGGCATCAACCTCTTTGATCTCAGCTGCAGCAACTTCTTGCTAGACATGTTACCAAAGGCAAGGGAAACACAAGAAAAAATTAACTATTGGGACTTCATAAAGATAAAAACCTTTTGCACAGCAAAGGAAATAGTTGACAAAACCAAAAGACAACTGACAGAGTGGGAGAAGAAATTTGCAAATGACTTATCAGATACAGGGCTAATATCCAAAATCTATAAGGAACTTAATCAAACTCAACACCCAAAGACAAATAATCTAATTAAGAAATGGGCAGAAGACATGAACAGACATTTCTGCAAAGACATCCAAATGGCCAACAGACACATGAAAAAGTGCTCAACATCACTTGGCATCAGGGAAATACAAATCAAAACCACAATGACATAGCACCTCATACCAGTCATAATGGCTAAAATTAACAAGTAAGGAAAAGACACTGGTGAGGACATGGAGAAAGGGGAACCCTCCTACACTGTTGGTGGGAATGCAAGCTGGTGCAGCCACTCTGCAAAACAGTACGGAGGTTCCTCAAAAAGTTGAAAATAAAGCTACTCTATGACCCAGCAATTGAACTATGGGTATTTACCCCAAAATGACAAATGTAGTGATCCAAAGAAGCACCTGGGCCCCAATGTTTATAGCAGCGATGTCCACAATAGCCAAACTATGGAAAGAGCCCAGATGTCCATTGGCAGATGAATGGAAAAAGAAGATGTGGTGTATACACACACACACACACACACACACACACACACACACACACAGGAATACTATGCAGCCATCAAAAATGAAACCTTGCCACTTGCAAGGATGTGGATGGAACTAGAGCATATTATGCTAAGCGAAATAAGTCAATCAGAAAAAGACAATTATCATATGATCTCACTGATAAGCATAATTTAAGAAACAAGACAGAAGATCATAGGGGAAGAGAGGAAAAAGTGAAGCAAGACAAAACCAGAGAGGGAGACAAATCATAACCAACTTAATCATAGGAAACAAACTGAGGGTGGCTGGAGGGGAGTATGGTGGGAGGATAAGCTAACTGGGTGATGGACATTGGGGAGGGTATGTGTTGTAATGGGCTCTGGTTATTATATAAGATCCATGAATCACAGACCTGTACCCCTAGAACAAATAATACATTATATGTTAATTAATTGAATTTAAATAAAAAGTAAATTTTAAAAATTGTGTTACCCTTCATGCCCCCTCCAATTCTAAACTTAATGAAGAATCCTGAAACACCCATGTGTAATGCAAGCTATGATTGTACAGCTCTAGGGCTTCAAAAATACATACAGTGACAGCCTGAGATGGTGCCTGTGCATCCTGCTCAGTTTCAGACAAGTACTCCTATGTAGAATCCTAACCCACCGTTGCTAGATATTTTTCAAGAACAGGCATATATCTCAATACTGATGTAAAATTTTTTTGTTTTTTTTAAACATTAAGAAGGCTAAACAAATCACCTGTTTATGCTTTCTACAATGATGGAAAAAGTAAAGGAACAAGCACTCATAACATCTTCCCCACAGCTTACTATATAAGGTCTGCACTCAGTAAAGGAATTAAGGGAGAATAAACAATCCTTTTCCTTCTATTTTCTCTTTCCTCTTGCTTTCATCTTAAACTGGGTAAAAAGTGAGCTTTAATGAGACTGTTCTATCATTTTTCCCCTTGTACTCTGAAGTTCACAGCTCACAAATAGGAGCTTGGCAAACGTCTGTCCATTGATTCATTGGTTGTGGGACTGAAATCAATTTCCTTTCTCTCCCATACACACTAACTCTATCCCTTTATTCTTTCCTCAAACATTTTTCCAATAAACATTCACTGAACACCTGCAATCTTTCAGGCCTTGTGCTGGAGGATAGAGAAACAAATAAGAAACAGTTCAGTCTTCCAAGAATTCCAAGTCTAAAGTAAGGGTGTGGAAATGAAACAAAATAACTCTTTTTGGAGAAAAAGAAAACTAACTCTTTTTGATGGTATATAAAAGTTGGATTGGAGATGATTCCCTTTAAAGTGGCATTCACCCTCTTTACTACCCACCACTTCTCACATTACCACAAAAGAGCTCAGAAACTTAAAAAAAAAAAAAAAAGTGCAGCTGTCAGTAATGATTAACACAACGGCGAGACATGGTGCCTGAGAACGGATATAGGTGGTTTTATAAGGACTATGTGGTTGTGTGGGACACGCATGTTGAACAGAGACTGCAGACACTGCCCAAAACTTCCTTTTGCAGGGTGCGGATGTAAATGAGCCTCGCGTGGAAGTCTTTGCTTCCGGAATAGGAAGATTGACTAACCAGCGAAGCTCTGTATTACTCATTTCAGCAATCATTTGTTTTTCTTGATGCGACATATAAAACTTGCACAGGGCGCAGCAAAGGAACTTGGTTAGGTCACCCACATTAATTTAGGACATGTTTCAGTCGACTGATGATGCAGATTCTGTTAAAGTTTAGAGCAAAGTCAAAGATGCTGGGCTTAAACAAACAGAATCTCAGATCAAAAATTACAATTATATGACAGTTGGGGGGAAATGATTCAGCAATTATTATTTAAATTTAACTCCCAGGGACGCCTGGGTGGCTCAGTTGGTTAAGCGGCTGCCTTCGGCTCAGGTCATGATCCCAGCATCCTGGGATCCAGTCCCACATCGGGCTCCTTGCTCGGCAGGGAGCCTGCTTCTCCCTCTGCCTCTGCCTGCCTCTCTGTCTGCCTGTGCTCTCTCTCTCTCTCTCTCTAACTAATAAATAAATAAAATCTTAAAAAAATAAAATAAAAAAATAAAAATAAATTAAACTCCCAAATAATGCTAGAAGAAATTATATTCTGAATATCTACTATTTGCATAGTACTCTTGTAGATGCTGGAGGGATAAAAAGACACATGAAATAAGGTTCTGACTCCCAAAGAAATTGCAGTCCAGACAGGGGAGGAAACTTGAAGCATGTGTAAAAGAGAATGGCGAAATGAGGCAACACACAATATGTTGCCAAATGACTGGTGTTGATAATAAGAGATACGTACATAGATAACAGTAGTCATGAGTTAGAGCAATCTAGGGAAAAGATTGCATTTGATGTGAGGTTTGGGAAGGGTAAAATGAAGAATGAAAGAGGGGAGTGGAGGGAGCCAAGGCATAGGAGGAAAGCTTTAGGGAACAGGGATTGGATTCATTTGGCTGTGCAGAGAGGTACACTGGGAGAAGAGTAGAGCTAGGATAGAGACCTCAGGTTGAAATCAGACTAGCAAAAACATCTGTACAAACCCAAGGAGTTCAGTCCTCCTTCCATAAGTAATGTTGAGCTACTGAATATTGCTCTTCAACAGAGTGATGTGATAAACCTGGAAATTGTATGCAGGGCTCAGACCAGGAGTCAGAGTTAGGACCAGATTTATTGAAAGAGGTGTGAGAGCCCCGTTTGGCTCATAACTTGGCATTCCTCCAGATGAATATTGTTTCTTTAAATCACTTAGTCTCTTTAGTAAATGTCTCTTTAGTAAACTGTGAAGAAACTTTCTGAATGTAGATTATAGCCACTTAATATTAAAAATAAATTTGTTATATTCACGGACTAGAACATCTTCACTGTTCTGAAATTTTCTGGTTCTCAAGTTAAAAATTATTTCCTACATTTCCGAATTCATGTTTTACTTTGTTTCCTTCTGTGATTCCTTATAACATTCAAATTCTTGGCATGGGTTTTAAAATGTAGAGAGTAAACCCCATGTAGTACCCTGGTAAATAGTGCTATCTGGTATATTACTTATTTTTTTAAGATTGTATTTATTTATTTGATACAGAAAGAGAGAGTACAAGCAGGGGGAGTGTCAGGCAGAGGGAGAAGCATGCTCCCCACTAAGCAAGGAGCCCAATATGGGGTTCAATCTCAGGACCCTGGAATCATGACCTGAGCCAAAGGCAGACACTCAACAGACTGAGCCACCCAGATGCCCTATAGTACATTATTGATATTCAGAATTCCAGTGTACACAACTGCCTACCCAGAGTGACTCTCAACTGACTGGCTTCAAAGCTGGTGGGGTGGCATTTTCTAGCACTGGGCCATTTCCTTTGTACATACTAAACCAAGATGGATCATTTTAAGTGAAGACGAGTATATTCAACATCCATTTTTGGAATTGGCTCTTTTGGCAAGAGCAAAACCAAGATTCATTTTTGCCAATTGTGAAAAATAGAGAACTCAGTGACCTGACACTTCAGTTTGATTTATTACATAGATATTGCCACATCACATAGGTAACCAGGTAGCTGCCTAACTGGCCCACCTCTTTACCTGAATACAATTAGGATCAACCAAACTTTGCCTCTAAACTGTTCGGTTTAATAAAGTCGGTTTTACAGTTCTAAAAGGATTGCCACACATCTAGTCAGAAACCAGGTGGGGCCATGCAATGGAGCTCATATTTGCATGATCACAGACCCTAGTTCACCTAAGGATAGAGTTGAATTTAAGTATGTCATATTTTCTGATCTGGTGCAGAACTTAGTAAGTTTGTTCTGAGGTCATTTCTTCGATTCTTACTGTTATCTGCTAAAAAAAAAAAGCAGGTAAGCATAGGAATACTGCTTCTTGGATTTAATATTAAATCACATGAATTTATCATATAAATTTATTAGACTATGAAATTCAACTTTGAACCATCTCAAGATAAATGAAATCCATACATAATAATGTACTGTTATCTGTAGTGTTGATTTGCAACCTTATTTTTAGTGTAGACTACTACAGTAGATCAAAGACCCTGAAAGACCCCCTGCTCACTTCCTCATGACCATGCCAAAAAAAAAAAAATATTTTAAATAAAATTTAGAAAACAAAACTTTAAACAGAAAGGTTAATATAGGCTTTAGTACCATTGAGTTTTATTAAATATTTTAATCAAGAATGCTTTTTTTAAAGATTTATTTATTTTAGAGAGGGAGGAAGAGAGACCCCAAGCAGGGAGAGCGGCAGAGGCAGAGAATCTCAAACAGACTCCCCACTAAGTGCGGAGCCAGATGCAAGGCTCAATCCCTCCACCCTGAGATCATGACCTGAGACAAAATCAAGAGTTCGACGTTCAACTGCCTGAGCCACCTGGTCACCTCTTAATCAAGAATCCTTATCTGAGGCCATAAAATATACAGAAATGATCACAATTAGAAATTTTAGTTCTCAGGGCCACCTGGGTGGCTCAGTGGGTTAAGCCTCTGCCTTCGGCTCGGGTCATGATCCCAGGGTCCTGGGATCAAGCCCCATGTCTGGCTCTCTCTCTGTCAAATGAATAAATAAAATCTTTTTTTTTTTAAGATTTTATTTATTCATTTGACAGACAGAGATCACATGTAGGCAGAGAGGCAGACAGAGAGAAAGGGAGGAAGCAGGCTCCCGGCTGAGCAGAGAGCACGATGCGGGGCTTGATGAATTGCCTCCTCATATGCCCAGCTCTGCAAGCTAATACAAATATTAATTCACTGAGCATGTCCTCTCATTCTGTTCTACTTTTCCATCCAAAGATTAAACTCTTTCCACATAATCCTAGGTACATAGGAGAAGGGAAGCAATTTTATCCCTAAAAAGAGTCTTCCTTAACTGCTTTATCTGAGGGTCAACAGAAGCACCACACTGAGCAGCCTACTGTCAGGACCCCCCAAATACAGTCTTCAATAAACAAGACAAGTATATACATTATGAATTTCCACAAAACATAGTTCCAGAAATGTGGGGTTTACGAGGTAACAATCCTGAGATCCTCTTTTGAGATAACAATCCTGAGATCCTTGATTCTCAAGAAACATAGACTATCCTGCTTCAGCAGAGTTGATTACCTGGTATATATACTACATTTATTATATAAAAGAACTCACATTGGACTTGGAGAGAGAAGATGTGCAGATGCTGCCCTTGATACCTGTGATAGCCAAAAATAGTTTTCTGGATCTCAGCATTTTCATGTGCACATTAAAGATAATGGTATCTACCTTTCTAACAGTCACCAAATAAAATAATGTGCTCCAAACTAAAAACAACCCACAGTCTCAAAAGCTTTGTTGTTTTATCATCATCAATGTTTAAAAAAAAATCATCCATATGACATATGGATGTCCAAGTGGATCCTTCATTCACTCCTTTGTTTATTTATTAAATGTAATCAAAACTTACAAGATACTAGTAATGGTATTAGACATTGAACACAGTTAGTGATTAAATAAGCAGGGTCATACAGACAATAAATACATGAATACACCCACACATATATATTTGTGCAAGTGTATTGTGTGTATGTACTTCTACAAAAATTACAACTGAAATAGATGTACCACAGAGTAGGGGCTGAGTGAAGGACAGGTCTCCTAAAGTGCTGAAAGAAGTTTGGGAAAGTCTCTAAGGAAGTGACCTGTCAGCCAACACTTGAAAGACAGGAAAGAGTGAATCAAGCAAAATGGGGTGAGAGTGAACAGGTGTGTTAACTGTGTGAATGGGTGACTTGGCACTGAGGAACATTTCAAACTTTACCACTTCAGAAGCAATGTTCAACAGGGTGTGTAAGTAAGAGAGCCAGTAATCCGTTACAGGAAACAAAATTAAATCACACCTCTTGAGTTTATTTGATTTTTCCTCTATTTACTTCCTGTGCATCAATAATCACTCAATATGTGTCTTTTGAGCTCTTACTGATGACCCTAGTGTTTTCCAAAGTATAGCCATTATCCTCAGAGATAACTGACTTTGAAAGAGATATATCCTGGGGCTCCTTCCTGGAATTACTAAATCACACTATCTTGGGAAGGGGCCCTTGAATATGCATTTGTAACAATTTTCTCAAGTGATATGGCCAGTAGAACGTGAAAACTGCTAAATGAGGAGCAAAGCTAGGACAGACATTTTTGTGTCCTCTGACATGAAGACGTCACAATATAGTCTAGGTAATAAGACTTACATATTTGAAAAGATAATTAACACAACATTTTATTAGGATACATGCCAAAGCAGATGTAACCCAAAATGGCTGAGGAGCTCAGGTGTTGGAGATCAAGGGAAATGCCAGCCTCTCAGCTGCCGTAAGTGGACGCCTTCTAATCATATGCCCTATAAAGTGGGAGTGAAGCTAAAACCTTAAGAATTATATGAGATTCATAAAGGAGCACTAGAACACTCAGATCAAAGGCCAACATTTTTGAAGTTCTAATCAGTTTTTGAGAATATCTGTGCAGCAGAGTCTTCCCCAGCATCTTCAATGGATAACCTGTGGAAACAGGTAGAGCAGAACACCAAAAGCACGGCACAGGGGTGCCAGGCCTGCATCTCAAACCCCACTGGAAAAACTGATGGGGGGGGGAAGGGATCTGCATCACTGCGAACTCATCATCTAAAAAATTCTGCCTATCTCCTGAGACCTCGTCCTCCCAATTCCACCAAACATATATAAAACTTCACTTATGAAATCAGAATTGTTTAACCTTGAGGCAGTAGAGCTGGGAAGGAGATATGCTACATCCTGTACCAGGGAGGGCTTTGGCTCAGTCCTTTTTTTTTTTAAGTTATCTCTACACTCAATGTGGGGCTCAAACTCAGGACCCCAAGATCAAGACTTGCATGCTTTTCTGACTAAGCCAGTCAGGTGTCCCCTTTGGTTCAGTATTAAACAACATTACCGAACTATAATTACCTGTTCCCCAAATCGATGCCTAGATTGAGATACTTTGCTCAGACGGTTTTTTTACCTTGATGTTTCTTTCTCATTGTAATCTCCAAGGTCAGTTTGGACTTGGTTTGGAGTGGATTTTGTATTTTATAATCTCTAAGAACCACAATGCTCTTTATTCTTTCCTATGTTAAATAATCTTGCTGACTACATTTCAGTTCTTCAAATAGTATTAACTTTTGGACCTTATATTGTAAAAGCAACCGATATTGGCAAAAGAGATGTTGACCAGCAAGTGCAGAGTTCAAGAGAGGACCCACCTGACCCACTGCATTCCCTCTTTCTCCATAGTCTATTCTTGGTCCTCTGAGTAACTTGATAGCCCAGGATTTGGGGGAGTTTTCTTAGGTGTGTCTCCAACTGCCATGCTGCTGATGCTTGCTCAAGTAAGCTTCTAGATAGGAATGCCACTACCAACTTCCAGCACTACCCACATGTATCCACTTCCAGAGGGTATGAACGACTTATTGAATACAGAGACTGTACTCATCTTTGGAAAGGTTTTCAACAGCTGGTTAATTAGTTCACTGATAAAGACTACATACAACCACAAAAGTCATCATTTTTATGACTTTATGTCTTTCTGTACATTTCTCCAAACATCAGGAATGCCATTACCTTTCTGTTAAGACCCAGCACATAATATACTTCTGTGGCCTTTTCAAAAGGTCTTTACCTGTTCCTGCCATGGGTTCATAACAATGGGCTCAGAACCATATTTTTCAGACTGCTTGCTGGTTAGCTGTATATGTATATCTGTCTATCTAGCACTTATGTTGTCAGGATGTTAGACAGAGGTTTTGAATTCAGAAAGTCTGGGCTCCATCATTTACTTCCAATGTGTCTTTAATAAAACTACTTAAGGGGTGCCTGGGTGGCTCAGTGGGTTAAGCCTCTGCCTTCGGCTCAGGTCATGATCCCAGGGTCCTGGGATCAAGCCCCGCATCGGGCTCTCTGCTCAGCGGGAAGCTTGCTTCTCTTCCTCTCTCTCTCTCTGCCTGCCTCTCTGACTACTTGTGATCTCTGTTAAATAAATAAATAAAATCTTTAAAAAAAAACAAAAAAAAATAAAACTACTAAAACATGCTTGGTACTAGAATTTTCTTCTATATAATGTCATTGGTAATATTTACATGAGGCTTGTTAGGAAAAGTAAGTGAAAAAATTAATAAAGAAGGTCTCATACAGTATTAAGTACAGATTAAGTGCTCAAAATATCAGGAGAGCTTGTTAAATCAGAATGACCAGTGTCATTTCCAATATTGTCATTTGCACCAGAATTCATGCCCATAACAATGGCTGGGTTGTTTTTGTTTTTTTGTGGTTGTTGTTTTCTTTATCATATACTGAAAAGAGTTCTCATTTCTCAAAAATTCCAGCCAAGAAAAGAAATGAATCTTTGTTCTGATTTCAGTGCCCTGAAAGTTCCTAGGTAAAAATACAACATGAGCTATAAACCTCCAAATCCTCAAAGTTCTACTAAGTACTAACCAAAATATAGAATTTTCCCAATTCTTCTTCCTTCTATATTCCAGGTAGTTAGTGAGAAGGTGCTTGTAAAAATAGTAGTTTCCCCTTACACAGGCCCATTGACCTTTTCCCCTTTCTAAATGTGTTTCCCTCTTCAACATTTGAAGAACTGTAATGTTTTATCTTTCCCACTGAACAGCCAGTCATTACGTAGGCAAGGTGTTATCTGACATATTGGGAAAGAAGAGGGTAGAGAAACTTTCCCTGGGAAATACTATTCACATCACTAGTTTAGCTGATACACTATTGATACACTAAGGGGCTGATCTACTTCTACTACAGAAATCGGTATGTCTATACATTAAGACCCCAAGTAACAAGCACAGAGCTGGAAAAACACTGGCAAGTGGTCATAATAAGAGATTTGAAATAGAATACTAATAGGACATTACTGCAGAAAGACAAACTGATTTGCTTCTCCAAAGTTACCCTACTTGAAATGAATGAAGGACCTCAACGTGAGGCAGGAATCTACCAAAATCCTAGAGGAAGGCACCTGGGTGGCTCAGTGGGTTAAGCCGCTGCCTTCGGCTTAGGTCATGATCCCAGGGATGGAGCCCCTCATCAGGCTCCCTGCTCAGTGGAGAGCTTGCTTCTCCCTCTCCCTCTATCTGCCACTCTGCCTACTTGTGCTCTCTATCTCTGTGTCAAATAAGTTTAAAAAAAAAATCCTAGAGGAGAACATAGGCAGTAGTAACCTCTTCGAAATCAGCCACAGCAACTTCTTTCAAGCTATGTCTCCAAAGGCAAAGGAAACAAAAGTGAAAATGTACTTTTGCGACTTCATCAAGATCAAAAGCTTCTGCACAGCAAAGAAAATAGTCAACAAAACAAAGAGGCAACTCTTTGTGGAATGGGAGAAGATATTCGCAAATGACACTACAGACAAAGGGCTGATATCCAAGATTTATAAAGAATTCCTCAAACTCAACACACACAAAACAGATAATCACGTCAAAAAATGGGCAGAAGACATGAACAGACACTTCTCTAAAGAAGACATACAAATGGCTAACAGACACATGAAAAAATGTTCATCATCATTCCACATTGAGATACCACCTTACACCAGTTAGAATGGCCAAAATTAACAAGACAGTAAACAACGTATGTTGGAGAGGATGTGGAGAAAGGGGAACCCTCTCACACTGTTGGTGAGAATGCAAGTCGGTGCAACCACTTTGGAAAACAGTGTGGAGATTCCTCAAAAAAATTAAAAATAGAGCTTTCCTATAACCCTGCAATTGCACTACTGGATATTTACCGCGAAGATACAGATTAGTAAAAAGAAGGGCCATCTGTACCCCAATGTTCATAGTAGCAATGGCCACAGTTGCCAAACTATGGAAAGAACCAAGATGCCTTTCAACAGACAAATGGATAAAGAAGATGTGGTCCATATATACAATGGAGTATTGTGCCTCCATCAGAAAGGATGAATACCCAACTTTTGTATCAACATGGATGAGACTGGAAGAGATTATATGCTGAGTGAAATAAGTCAAGCAGAGAGAGTCAATTATCATATGGTTTCACTTACTTGTAGAGCATAAGGAATAACATGGAGGACATCGGGAGATGGAGAAGAGAAGTGAGTTGGGGGAAATCAGAGGGGGAGACAAACCATGAGAGACTGTGGACTCTGAGAAACAAACTGAGGGCTTGGGGGTGAGGTGGGGGAATAGGTGAGCCTAGTGGTGGGTATTAAGGAAGGCACATATTGCATGGAGCACTGGGTGTGGTGCATAAACAATGAATTTTGGAAAACTGAAAAGAAATAAAATAAAGTAAAATGGAAAAAAAAAAGTTACCCTACAATTTTTGACACACGGACCATAGGGAGTGAGCAGTAAAAAATGTTTAAAAGTATGAGGCACTTGAGTGGTGCAGCCAGTTAAAGTCCAACTCTTGGTTTCAGCTCTTGTCATGACCTCAGGGTCCTGGGATTGAGCCCTGGGTCCATCTGCACACTTAGCATGGAGTGTGCTTAAGATTCTCTTTCTCCTCTTCCTTTGCCCCTCCTGCTCATGCTCTCTCTCTTTCTCTCTCTCTCTCTCTCAAATAAAGAAATAAAATCTTTTTAAAAATGTTTGAAAGTGTAGCCATTGATAAAATGGCTAACTCTGAATTTTGAGCAATGACATGAAAGCCATAAGCCCTAACATTTAATTAACAAAGAAAAAAATTAATCATTGCAACTTAATGAGCATAGGATTTTGATTACTGAGAAAGACAGGAAAATAGAAAATACTAGCAGACAAGGAAGAATCGACATGAAAAAGGAAAGGGAACTTTTAGAAACTTACACATGTTACCACACCTTGCTAATGATCTGAGGATCTTCATATTTCACATCCCAGGAGTTAATTATCATTCCTTTTCTTTCTTGACCTATCAGCTGCATTTAACTCACACAGACCTCCTTATGAAAATATCTACTTTCTTCACTTGATTCCGAGAGATCTCACTCCCCACTCCCGTCCCTTGCTTTTTTGACTGGCTCGCCTCCTTCTTTTCAATTTCTCAGTACTGAGGTTCTTCTATGTCTACACTTTGTAGGTGCTCTAACCAAGTTGCTTTTATGTGCTAATGTCCTCCAAGTTTATATCTCCAGCCCTCACTTCTCTCCTTAATTCCAGACTCATATGTCCAAATCTGTTCAATCTCCTTTCTTGGATACTTAATGAAGTGAGCTTTTAAAAAATTTTTTTTTTAAATTTTATTTGAGAAAGAGAGGCAGGGACGGAGAGAGGGAGGCACAGAGAGAGAGAGACTTAAGCAGGTGCCACGCTCAGTGGGGATCCCAATACCGGGCTCAATCTCACAACCCTGAGATCATGACCTGAGCTGAAATCAGAGTCGGATGCTCACCTGGCTGAACCATCTGGGCACCACCTTAATGGGGCTTTGATGATAAATTTAAATGCAAATGATAAATTTAATATTTATTAAACTGAACACTTGATTTTCCCTCACTTACCCAGACCTATTCCTCCTCCCAAGGCCTTCCACATGACACTTAGTGCCACCATCATTTGTCTGTTGCTTAACCCAAAGCCTTAAAGTTATCCATGACTCCTCTCTCTTTCACACCCTACATCAAACTTCTTCAGCAAGCCCTGGCCAGTCTATATCCATGTAGTATTGTGAAGCTAGCTGCTCTCATCACCTCCTCTGTGTCTAGTGTCCTAGTCCTAGACCAAACATTGCCTGCTTTCCTCTAGATCCCTGCAAGTCTTCTATCTGATCTCTGTGCTTCCACGTTTATACCTCTTTCTTCCATAAGTCTATTCTCCATAGCAAACAGGGATTCTTTTAAAAATACAAATAAAATCCTATAGTTTTCTTCCTTGGAAACATCTAGTGGCTTCCCATATCACTAACTCACAAATCCAAACTCTTCAGGTTGGTCTACAAGTTCTTCCATTATCTGGTCCTAGTAATAACTAATGCTTTAACCTGACTATGCTTTTTTTTAATTTTTTTAAAGATTTTATTTATTTATTTCAGAGGGAGAGAGAGTGAGAGAGAGCATGAGAGGGGAGAAGGTCAGAAGGAGAAGCAGAGACTCCCCTTGGAGCTGGGATCCTGATGCGGGCCTCTATGCTGGTACTCCAGGATCATGACCTGAGCTGAAGGCAGTTGCTTAACCAACTGAGCCACCCAGGCACCCCTGACTATGCTTTTCATTACCATCATTACTTCATCCTCTGCCACAGAGTCTCTGAACTTGCTGTTCTTTCTGCCCAGATGCTGTTCCCTGAAATAGTCCTATAACTTTCATTCTGACTTCTTTCATGTATCTATTCAAATGAAAGCTTTTTCCTGACACCTGCATCTTACTCTTCAACATTATCCTACACTCATTTTTTTTAAAGACAGAGGGAGAGAAAGAGAGAGAGAGAGAGAAAGCATGAGCAGGAATGGGGCTCCAAGGAAGAAGGAGAGAAAGAATCTCAAGCAGTTTCCACAGGGTGGAATCTGACATGGGGCTCAATCTCATGACCCTGAGATCATGATCTGAGCCAAAATCAAGAATCAGAAGCTTAACCAACTGAGCCATCCAGGTGCTCCTGTCT
Organism: Taxidea taxus jeffersonii; assembly: GCA_003697995.1. Taxonomy (NCBI): domain Eukaryota; kingdom Metazoa; phylum Chordata; class Mammalia; order Carnivora; family Mustelidae; genus Taxidea; species Taxidea taxus. The sequence goes on along the minus strand of RCUC01131821.1, from coordinate 20,763 downwards.
TCTACTTTTTAAAACCTCATGGCTCATATGTCATTATTAGGCATTGTATCATTTATTTATGTATTTGCTTATTGTCTGCCCCACCACTCCCACTAGAACGCAGGTTACATGAGGGCAGAGACTCGTCTGTCCTGTTTTCTGCTACACTTTCAGTGTCTAGAACAATTCCCCAAACATGATGGGAAACTAATAAATAGTTTTGAATAAAATAAATTACTAATTGAACATGAGTAAAGTATTTCTTTAGTAAATTACATGTGATTTATAATATGGATGCTGCCAGTCTCAATGAATTCTCTTGATTTCCTAAAATCCCCAGCAGAATTCCTACACAACTGGCTGGTGATAATGGACAAGGTTCTGGAGTCCACTCCCATTTGTATGAGCAACATATCACTTACATACAAATGCAAGTAACTTAAATTAATAGTAACTAAATATGAACACTAACCAGATCATTTTGAACTATAAGTTAATAAAATATTATCAATAAATCTAAAGGTGCATAGAGCCAAAGAGCTTAAGAAACTAAAAAAACACAAAGAAACCACACAGAAAAAGCAAATGATTAGTATTCACACATGTGGTAATCAGCCAATCACAACCACATGTCATTACATGTGGTAATCACAAAACCAAGGTAAGAAAAGATCAAGGCCAAATCATTTGATTCACCTCCACATGACCAACCTACACAGTTTCCACAGAAAATAGAGAACTTACTGGGGCCATCTATTGTCTTTCCTCTAGAGTTTTCAGGAGATACCATGAGGTCTGCTCACTAAAATTTTCAGTGACTATGTCCAGGAAGAAACATTTCAGAGGACTCACTGAATGACAACATAATGAATCCAGGCTTCCTCACATACCTTAAAAGGACTATAGGTGTTCTTTAAGAAAGTCATCCATAAATATCAAGTTAATTGTCCTTTAAAAATCCAGGAACTAAAAGAATCTCACCATGAGTCACTTTCACAAGCACTCTGTGCCTTTTACTTCTGGTCAAGTATCAGGAGAATCATGAGATAATGAAAGGCAGATGCTCAGCTTCAAAGACAAATACTGGGGATTTCTCAAGGACAATCCCATCTCTTGAGCAGCTTCAAGTGCATTTAAAAACTAAGCATATGCACAGAGATACACACACACACACACACACACACACATACACACAAATGTGTAGAATCATGCTAACTCAGATATGCCATAGGAGATTACAGGATCATTTATGCATTCCTCTAAGTTTTTTTTTTTTTTCCTGATTTACCACTTTCATATTTTGGAAAGGTTAATTAGATTAATATATCTGAAAATTTGGGTATTTGCCCATTTGGGAAAAGCTCAATCATAGAAAAGCAGGTTGTTAAATCACACCAAGGATCTTTCTACCTTTTTATCTTTCATTCATATTTCCCATGTGTAGTGAGAGCAGAATCATAATGTCCCCCTACTTCAGCCTGGGCCCTTTGAGGTGCCCATTAAGGTGCCCATTACCAAAGAGTTACTATGGGACCATGCAAACTCTTGAGCTAAAGGAACACCAGGCTGGCTCAGTCGATAGAGCACGTGACTCTTGGTCTCAGGGTTATGAGTTTAATTGCTATAGGTGCGAATAAAACAGGGAAGGAAAATAAATTGTTCCCAGTGTTTTGAAGGGTTGCAATATAAATATGGTAGTCAGGGAAGACTTCACTGAGAAGCCAGGAGATAAACAAAATCTGAAAGAAGTAAGGGACCAAGTCACCCAGATATTCAAGAAATATTCTTCTAAGTAGAGGAAACAATTTGTACAAAGGGAATGTGCAAGAGACATGTCAAGGAAGAAGTGTCAGTGGCATAAGTACTCAAGAAAGACATAAAGTTAGAGAGATTATAGAAGGTCAGACTGCTTAGAGCCTTGTAGGGCATCCTAGTGATTTTGACTTTGCTCTGAGCAAAGTAGAAAATCAGTGAAGGATTTTGAACAGAGAGGTAAATAATTTTTTTTAAAGGCTCACTCTAGCTGCTATATAGAGAATAGACTAAAGGTGAGGGATGAGTTGGAAGATTAAAAAAAGGAAGGTTGGGCGTACCTGGGTGGCTCAGTGGGTTAAGCCTCTGCCTTTGGCTCAGGTCATGTTCTCGGGATCCTGGGATCAAGCCCCACATCGGTCCCTCTGCTCGGCGGGGAGCCTGCTTTCCCCTCTCTCTCTGCCTACTTGTGATCTCTCTCTCTGTTAAATAAATAAATAAAATCTTTAAAAAAAAAAAAGGACGGTTGGATAAAAGGTTATTGCTATAATCCTAGCACTGGATAAGGATGGCCTTAGAACACTTAGGTGAAGCGTTAAGAAGGACCAAGATTCTGAATATTTTTAAGACAAAGCTAACAGGATGAAGTACAGACTGCATGTGATAGGTATCAAGATTGACTCTAAAGACTGTAGCCTGAGCACCTACAATATGGAGTTTTTATATGTCCATGGAGATCAGAAAGAATTGACAAGAGCAAGTTAAGAGTGATGGGAAATATGGACATCCTAATTGTGAGACACTGATTAAAGATTAAAGTTAAAGGAAAGAACCAAGGGAAAGATTTAGGGGAATTACAGCATATAAATGATATTAAAACCATAAGAGTAAATGAGATGACTCAGGAATTAAATCAGAATAGAAGAGAGACTTAAAGACTGAGATTTGGACCACTCCAAAATTAAGAAGTCAGGAATTGAAGAGGAACCAGCAATAGAAAATGAAAAGAAGTGGCCCATGAAGTGAAAAGAAAACCAGCTTTGTCCTGGAAGACAAGTGAAAAATAATTCAAAGAGGAAGTGATACCAACTATGTCTGATTTTACCCATAGTTTAGGTAAGAAGGAGACTGAGTATAAATAAGTCTTGGTTTCAGTGACAGAATATCTTAGTGTCACAGACAAGGGCAGTTTCTGTGGAATATTGGAAGCAAAAGCTTGACTCAGAACAAAATGGAAATAGAGAAATTAGAGATAGGAGCATAGTTGACTCTATATTGGAAATTTACCATAAGAAAGAAAAAAATAGGGGCAGTGGTTGAAAGGGAGTAATAAGACCAAGAAAGGTAACTTTTTTTAATGGGAAAAGAAAATAAAGGACTCAATCCATATTTACATACTGATAAAAAAGATCATGTTAATAAGAGAGAAAGTTGCAGAGAGAAGAGCATTTCTGGAGGAATATCCTTCTGGAATGGGAAGAGCTAGCCCTGGACTTCCCCAAGGGTAATCCCTCCATGGTAACAGCAGAGAAAGTAGAATGTGTGGGCCCAGAGGCTAGAGATTGAGTAGATGACGTAATGGGAATTTGCAGAAATTCTCCTCTAGCTGCCTCTATTTTACTCAGTAAAATGGGAAGCAAGATCATCACCTGATAGTAAAGGTTCAAAGAGTAAAACTCATAACATATTCAAAGGAAAAACAAAAATAATGTCCAGAAAGCAAGATCCGAGACCTACTATCTGTTTAAAGACCAACATCTGTGCAAGGGCTCAAGACAGGACAAGATGTATTGATGTACAATCTGATGTACAGTTTGTCTCTTCACACTGCCTGTGAAGAGACAGAGATGAAGAGAGCCACAATGCAGCCATTCAGAGCTGCACTTAAAGGAAATGAAACTCAGTGAAGCTAAGTCAGATCTGGCCATTCACTTCCGCCTCCAATCCGTCCAGATTCAACCATTACCACGAGCACGTTTCAGTTTTACCAGAAGGTAGGTCTTGTGCACTTACACATGTTTCTTTGGCAGTGGAGGAGGCATGTGAGGAACGGAGGAGTATTGTATTATTTGTTTTTAATGAGGACTCCCCATTTACCAGTCTTCTTATATTTCTGCTACAAAGTCATCCATGCACCTTTGCACAAAGTATGTTGCATTTCAAAATTGGCCTAAAGTTGACTGCTTTTTCATTAACTGGAATTTTCTCACACTTTAATGGAGAAAATTGACATGTTCCCTTTTGAATTAGAGCAAAACAGGTAGCATATGGACATAACAAGAAGATTTGTTGTGAATGAAACAAATCGCATTCTGTAATAAAACTATGCGTATGAAGCCTATTATTCCATATTCCACATATTTAACTATATAGGTTATTTCTGGAACTCTGATTTGCTTATTCATTCATGCAGCAAATATTTATTAAGTACCTACTGTATACGAGGTACATAATATACAACAATGAAGAGACAAAGATCCTTGCCTTCATGAAGCTTATTATATTTGAGAGGGAGAAATATAGATAATAGACAACATAACAGATACAATGTTAAGAATGGAAGAAGGTCCTCAGTAAAACGAGAAAAAATGCGTCAGAGTAGGAAAAATGGGAAGACAGTTTGTAATATAAATGGTGTGGTCAGAGTAAGTATCACTGAAAAACTAACATTAGCAGAAAGATTTGTAGCAGATGAAGGTGAAGCCATATAAGCTCTCTGGGGAAGAGAGAGCCAAGCAGGAGGAACAATAAATACAAAGGTTTGTGGGGGTTGGAGGGGAGTGCATGTGGAATGTTCCCAGCAGTGTGCAGGGGCAGCGTGAGGGATATGAGTGAGGAGAAGAGAAGTAGAGGAAAGGACTGGCTACATTACCTGTAAGGCTCCAGGTGACATGAAAATGTGGAGTTCTTTGTTCAAAATTATTAAGAATTTCAAAATAGGGGTGACTGGGTGGCTCAGTCTGTTAAGCATCTGACTTTGGCTCAGGTCATGATCTTTGGGTCCTGGGACCAAGCTCCACATCTGCCTCCCTGCTCAGCTGGGAATCTGCTTCTCCCTCTCCTGCTCCCCCTGCTTTTGCTCTCTCTCTCTCTCTGTGTCAAATAAATAAATAAAACTTAAAAAAATAATTTCAATTTCAAAATAGCTATAGCAGAGACTTAAACTGTGCATCTGTACCTTCTGAGCCTGTACAGGGCCATGTGTGACTACACAGATCACACACCCACGAAGCTAGCTTTACCAGGCATAAGGTCAAATAGGAACACAAGGGAACATATTCTGGGGGGTTTTCTAGGCCCTCCTAAGAACTTTGACTTTTACTCTGAGAGAAATGGCACAACACTAGAGGGTTTTCAGCGATTTAACTTACAGCATCCATGTTGAAATTAGTTTGGGACCCCAAGTGGAAGCAGTAGGTGGATTAGGGGACTATTCCAATAATCCAGGTGAAAGGTAATGGTGGCTTGGTCCAAGAACAGTGTTTGTAGAGGGGGTAAGAAGTTCCAGACTCTGGATACAACTTGAAGATGAAACCAACAAGATTAATGATGGGTTTTATGTAGGGAGAAAGAAAAACTTCAAGAGGAATGAAGAACGACTCCAAGGTTTGTGTACTGAGGAACAGAAAAACAGGAGTTGCCATGAATTTAGACAAGGAAGTGTGGGAGAGACAGATGGGGCAGTGGTGGAGACACACATCAGGAGTTCAGTTCTCAACACGGAAGTTTGAGATTCCTCTTAGACATTTGAGTAGTGGAGACAGTGAGCTGGCCATTGGCTACATGAGTGTGGTATTTAGGAGAGTGGTCAGGGGGGACACAGAAATGTAGAAGTAATAAAAAAAAAATGAATTCTTCAGTGTAACCTGAAGTAAAGGTCTCAACTGATCTAGATTCTCCAAAAGTTCTAGATGAATCAAAATTCTTCTTTGTACGCCACATTGATCTTGGCTAATGATATCTTGTACTATTCACTTTCTACTCCATTTCCTTTTTTTTCCCCCCCATTTCCCTTTTATTACAAAGGGTTCACCTGCCCTCATGTAACATCATGGCTTGGCTGAAACTGAACAGCAAAGAACTGGAGAAAACTATTTCTAAATATCACAATTAGTTTTCTGTACCAGCCATTGACTTTTCTATTTGATTTTTGGAACACACTATTTTTTTAAGATCTCCAGAATGGCCCTTTCGTTAGTAAGTGTTTAGAAAATATTCATCTATTACATCTATAATGTCATCATTAATTTAAAAGCATAAAATAAATATTCTGGCTTAGGAATGTTAACTAGTAGGTTAAGCAAAGGCTGCACCTTATTTTTGTGAGTCAGTGAGAAAAAGGAATTGTCCAGGGATGAGTGGGACTCGCAATGGATGGTGTCTGGGCTTTTACTTGTACCCAGTGAAAGAGTTGGGTTTTCTGTTAGTTTTAGGAGTTGCTTATGGGAAATACAGAATAGAAGGAGCTGTCTTTCCAAAGAAAAGGCATCATGAATCTCTACATTCAAACAATGTTGGGGGAGGACCTGGGTGTCAAAAGGAGGCAAGACATTGGAAAGAGAGGCATTTTCCCTCAGCCTGTTCAGAACCAAATCCATAATTCCCACACATCTAGGAGAGGCAGTTTAAAGAAAATTTAGAGACAGCCCTGTTAGCTGGACCCCCATCAACTCCTGAGGGGTGCCCTCAAGAAAGGGGCTGCCAGGAATGGGTAAAGACAGGAAATACCAACAAGGAGAAGCAACAGAGGACAGAGGAGGAAATGAGAGGCTATATGGCAGTTGTATGTGAAGCACCTCTTTGAGGAGCTCAGAATTAATTTGAGAATAATTTATAGGAGAGGATTGATATTCCATAATTACAGTGAAGGAAGGTGAGAGCCACTGTAGTCTACTTCATGTTAATTGATGCATGGTGTCATTTTCATACCCAGCTTGGTAAAAGATGCATGTGCATATACATTCTTATTCCAAATGGGGACTGGAGGACTGTGTATTTATCAGCTGATTTCTTTGAAATTGGTTTCCTGGCAAAATGTTCCGCTGGCTCAGGAATGTAACACCACATCATTTCTCTAGGCCAAGTCAACTGCATTGTTCTTTCCAGTCTTCTGCCTGATCTCCTTTTTCCCTGCCCTTTGTCACAGTGGGAGAAATGGGTCCAAAGGGAATTTTCAAAATTGGAATATGAAAGGAATACAGATTTCCATTCCTTAAAGGATACTTTATGCCTCACTTTCCTCTCGTACTTCAACAAGAAGGAGAAAACCTAGACGTGTTACTATTTAATAACTTAATATAATATGGGTTGTAATAATGTTGGCAGTGCTGATAATTTCAATGTAAAACAGAACTTATTTTTTCCTGAAATTTGCATCAAACTTATTCTCAGTTTTGAAGACGGCCTCTATCTGGGGGTTTTATGAGTGAGTGGAAAAAGGTAAATTCATCTAACACACAAACGGAAGAGAAAATGTGTCCCTTTCATGTCTTTAAAAATATAATTATGTCCTCCAGGTTCAAACTGAGTATAACATGAGTAATTATTTTATGTGTTTGATAACAAAACTCTAAAAACATAGAAAAACGGCGCCTGGGTGGCTCAGTGGGTTAAGCCTCTGCCTTCGGCGCAGTTCATGACCTCAGGGTCCTGGGATGGAGCCCGAACTGGGCTCTCTGCTCAGTGGGGAGCCTGCTTCCTCCTCTCTCTCTACCTGCCTCTCTGCCTACTTGTGATTTCTCTCTCTGTCAAATAAATAAATAAAATCTTTCAAAAAATATAGAAAAACAGTATAAATTTTGTAATGTGAAAAGAACAAAACTACTTTGGGATTATATCATGTACATGTTATTTGTTCCTTCTGCTAATTCATACAAGATAGAGTTTCTCAGTCCCAGCCCTCTAGACACAGGAGCTGGATACTGTTTTGTAGTGGGAGGCTACCCATGCAGTGGAGCACTGTGACCATCACCCCGACCTCTCACTACTCCCTGCTCTGTCATGCTGATAAAAAACATCTACTGAAGGTGTGAAATGTCTCCTGGGTGACAAAATCACCGTTGACTGAGAATCAGTGACACAGACTCTACAGCTTCACAGAGAGAACTAAATTCATTTTCATAATATATTTTGTCATTCTTTCATTTTGAGCAACTACTTTGAAGTCATCGATCAAGGGAGGACAACAAAACTTTGCCAAAAAGATGGGGGAGGAGAGTTAGGGTGGCTGGGTCATGGACATTGGGGAGGGTCTGTTCTATGATGAGTGCTGTGACCTGTGTAAGACTGATGATTCACAGACCTGTATCCCTGAAGCAAATGATACATTATATGTTAATAAAAAATCATATAAAGCATCTTATCTCCTAAACTTCTGAATGACACCATGCACACTACCATCGCATACAAATTATCAGTTTATGTCAGTGTCATATTCCTGCCACGTATAGATGACACATTTGACTAAGCTACTTCCTTCTTCAGAAACTCAACAACCTAGAACAGCAAGTAGCAGGCGACTTTTTTTTTTAATTTTTTTTAATTTTTATTTTTATTTAAACATATAATGTGTAACCCCACCACCCTCTCCCAACCCCCCTCAGTTTGTTTTATGACATTAAGAGTCTCTTTTGGTTTGTCTCCCTCCTGATCCCATCTTGTCCACTCAGTAGGATCTATGTCTCACCAAGCTGGGCAATCGACAGGAAGACCACAGAATTGTACCATAGATTTGCTTTTAATCTGTTTTATCTGTTTACAGATAAGAGCTTAACTTTGAGCACACTTTGCCACGGACAACTTTTCATACAATTACTTTTCATGTCAGACTTCTAAAAAGCTTTATGTTCCTTGCTTCCATTTCTGTTTCATATGGGGAAAGCAGAAGTGGGAGACTTCTAACTGGATCATCAACAAACCCAAACTATTGGTCCATTGCATTCTCATCTCGTTTTATGCTTGAAGAAAAGCTACCGTTGGACAGAATTCATGCACAGAAAGCATTTCTTAGGCAGACTGTAAGAAGAGTCTCTGAAGCAAAGCCAATTTTCAAGACAAGATGAACAAGCCTCTTATTTTGAACAATATCTGGTACAAGATAATACCAATAATTGCCACAGGTTTTGATTAGTCCTTACAATTCCTAAGTTTATTCTTGTTGTAGTAGAAGTTTGGCCCTGTTTTGCTGACTTTCTTCCGTTGTATATGAATGGTCTCAAAAAAATAAAAGCATGATGGGGCGCCTGGGTGGCTCAGTGGGTTAAAGCCTTTGCCTTTGGCTCAGGTCATGATCTCAGGGTCCTGGGATCGAGCCCCGCATCGGGCTCTCTGCTCCACAGGGAGCCTGCTTCCTCCTCTCTCTCTGCCTGCCTCTCTGCCTGCTTGTGATCTCTGTCAAATAAATAAATAAAATCTTTAAAAAATAATAAAAGCATGAAAAAATAATGGGCAATTTGATGTTTGGAAGCAATTCTGAAACAATGCTTCATTCAACAGATATTTCTTAACTTCCTCTACTTTTTATATATTTTTTCTAGACCTCCCACACTTTTGAAGGCATGTTCCAGACAAGAATATCCAGGTGGTGGCATTTCCAAGAAAAGTGATATAAATAGAAAAAAATCTTTTTTAAATTTATTTTCATGTTTTTTCAATGAGGAAAAAAAAAAAAAAAAAAAAAAAGGGAAAGCATTCTTCCTCTCCTCTTAGGGAGGCAGATGAGAAAATAGAGATGCAGTTAAGAAGTGGATACACTTGAGGCACCTGGATGGCTCAGTGGATTAGAGCCTCTGCCTTTGGCTCGGACCAAGGTCCTGGGGTCCTGGGGTCCTGGGGTCCTGGGATCGAGCCCCTGCATGGGGAGCCCCTGCATCCGGATCTCTCTGCTCGGCGGGGAGCCTGCTCCCCCCCTCCCCTGGCCCCACCTCTCTGCCTGCTTGTGGTCTCTGTCAAATAAATAAAATCTTAAAAAAAAAAAAAAAGAAGTGGATACCTTCTACTATTGGGGAAACTTTATCATATATTGAGATGAATGGATTTTCCTGTGTTCTGCAAAGAGAAACTTCTTCATTCTTTTGAAAGTTTTCAACTTTTTAATTTGACTTTTTGGGTGCAGGCAAAAGGATTTATTAAGAAAAAAATTTCCTCTTTAATTAAAAAAAAAATATTCAACAGCAACTGTCTGAAGAAGAGGAGAAAAAAGGAAAGAAAACAAGTAAAGCCACAAAGCCCCAGCTGCACTTAGTTCCTGTTCGCTCAGTGCGGCTTGTGACGTGGGCTTGTTGTATTTTGAATTCACATGTTAGAAACGTTCATTCAGAGAGGAAACTGGCTTTAACATAATCTGCAGAAGAAAATAGCATTCACAGAACTGTTATTTTAAAAAGGTGCGCAGAAATCTGTATTTCTTATTTAAATGAACTTCACCTTAGCTAGATCTAGCTAGAACAAGGGGATCAATACATGTATTTTGTGGTAGGTAAATTCAGATTTTAAATTTGAACAAAGTTACATAAACAATTATTGGAACCTGAGGAAGAGTCAAACATCAAAACCTGAGCAGCTGAGAGTTTGGGGTCTAACTGTTCAACACAGGGGAGCTGGAAGGAGGAGCCTTGCTTTGCCTTAGCCTTGCTTTGAAGTCCCTGAGCTGGGAGTCCAGTGATCTTGTTTAACCCCAACCATATTTCTGAGGTGAGACTTAAGCAGCTCTAGTTGTAACATTGACATTAAAATTGAGATCCCCGAGGCTAACATTGGGGAGGAAAAATTTTCATCGATCCTTCTGGTCTCTTTGGCTGGTAAACTGATAGAAGGCAAATTAACAGGATAAAACCAAATTTAATCATGTATATACAGGAGCTCCATAAGAACATGAGACCCAAAAACAATTTGGGTAATTGAGGTTTATATGCCATCCTGAGGTAATGGGATAGGGGCCTGGGGCTTCAAAGGGAGGAGGGTAATTCACAGGACAATAAAAAGAGCAGGTGTTCGGTATCTCCTGCGCAAGAGATAGGTCATTCGGGTAAGAAGTTATCTCTGGTAATAGTCTTCTTTTGGGGCCAGGCTCCCTATTTAAATTCATTTAGGCAGTTAAGGAAGAGGTAAAGGTTTTTTTGAGTTGGCTGGGTGTTTTTTGTTTTGTTTTTTGGGTTTTTTTTTTAGATCTTATTTATTTATTTGCGAGACAGAGAGAGTGTGCGCTCACAGCCAGGGGGGAAGTGCAGAAGAGAGGGAGAAGCAGACTCCCCACTGAGCATGGAGCCCAACACAGGGGTGAACCCTAGGACCCTGAGACCATGACCCAGCCAAAGGTAGATGCTTAACTCACTGAGCCACCCAGGGACCCCAAGTCTGCTGGGTCTTGACTGCCTTCAGCTCAAAATAATCCACGGCCAAAGTGGTCTAGTTTGGGGTCAGGTAATTTGCTCCTCCTCAGTCATACCTTTGAAGTTCCCCCTAAGAAGTTTCAGTCCATAGGTAGGTTGCTTCATCTGATCAAACTGGTCTCTTCATTCTGAGAACAGGTCAGTTCAGGTAAACGGGATGTCTCATCTCAGGAGATCATGATGCAAATGCGTTTCCAGAGTGAGACCCATGGCACAAGCAATCTGATATTTAATAAGATGCATGTCTATGGAAACAAAAACAAAAACTATGGTTAATGACCAGACTATAATCCTGGCTTCTGAGTTCTGAAGGCAGTGCGTTGAGAAGATTGCTAGCTGTCTGGTTTGAAGCATCTCAGATGGCATGGAGGCTGGCATTGGAGGTCTGACAGATTTTCCTGGTTTGCTGTTTCAGCGTCTCCAGCGATCTTTCTGAGGGGCTACACAGCAACAGGAAAGAAGACTGTCCATGCATGAGCTATTGGGATGATTTCTCTTAAGTTTCTGCCCAGTTCACAAATTAATTGTTCACAATTAATATTGAAGGGCTTTGGAGGGGGGGGGAGGGCAGCTTTTGTTCTAAGTGATTCCAAGCCAAAAAGGTGGGAGAAAATTAGATATGTTCGTTTGGAGAGTTGTAGCCAGCTATGAGGTAACTGGAAGGATTCAGGATCCAGTATAAAACCTCAAAGACAATGAACAGTACTAGAATCTAATATCCAAAAGTGTCTATAATAGTGATGAAGGATAGTTGGAAGTCAGGGGCCCATGCCCTAAAGGTAAACCACCCTTAAAAGGACTTTACATCACCCTGGAAGGAGCCCCCACCTTTTCCCATGTGAGAGGTAGATGACATAAACCTGATTTGGTGACAGGCTCAGGGAGGGTTGATCAGATTAAAATGGCCAACAAACCCCTAAAAACCCCTAGATTGAGAAACTCTGGCAGCAACCCTCTTGGGTTCCCTCCCCCCCTTGGGAGCTCTGTACTATTACTCCGTTATTGCTCAATAAACCTTGCTTTTCTGCCCACCACGCTGTCTGGTCTACATCTCCATTCTTCGAAGTGGCGTGACCAAGAACTGCAGGCACCAATGAATAAAAAAATCTTGTAACAATAGTTCCTACTGAAACTATTTTTTTTCTCTCAAACCATCCTTCTTTCTATCAAAGATAGCCAACTGAAGACTGATATGTTTGCAAATTAAGTCTAGTTTTAAGAAACATGGCATGATTATTTATATAAGTGCAGCAAGAATAGTGATTGACCATACAGGCTTTGTTAAATCTGCTTTGATGGAATTTTTCATGAGAAACCTTAGTCTGAATTTTTAAAAGCCTAAGAAGTCATGCCAAGGACTCACCATCAGAACTTGCCTTCGATGTCTATAAATTTGGGTGAATTCATCTCTTCTTGAAGTGCCCCAAAGAACTTAAGATTCCTGAACCTGTCAGGAAGTGACCTTCCTTATTCACCTGATAAGACTGCTAGGAACTCTGTAAGCGAGGTACCAGGCCATTTTTTTCCAAGGGGCTTTATCGGCTCCATAAAGTTCACCTAAGTTCATTAAAGCCATCTGGTCACACCTGAGCATATGAGTATGTCTCTGCAATATGACATTCTAGTCAAAGCCTAGATGATATAACCAATGTTTCCAATTGTGTCCTGCTACAAGAAGAACAGATTCTTACTTATGTAAATAACTATATTGCCATGAAAATAAGAATACTCACTAGGTTTCCAAATTCCAGAGGGACCCGATCAGGTTAATTATTTCATCTTTGTTTACAAAAATACATCTTACCAAATTGTTGATAGCTTAAGAGAAAAGAGATTTCCTTAAATTTGAAAAAACAAAGAAGGATTGGCAATGTTTCAAACAGAAGTCATAATAATTACAGTCATCCTCCTCAGTTTATCCAGTCCCGTGTAATTAACACTTGTCCTGCTCGAATCCGGTTTTCCACCTGTTCTGGAAATTCTTACCCAGCCAGATTTCATAGTCTTAAAGTCATCAGAAACCTGCACTGGGCAAAAGGCCTTTTCTTGAATCTCCTTGAAGGTGAAATACTTTTGCAGGAACACTCTTGCAAAGTACCAGTATAAAACAATAACTGTCTGTAAATGAAAAAGAACTTTAAATGCCCATTCTTTTTTTTTTTAAAGATTTTATTTATTTATTTGTTAGAGAGAGAGAGAGAGAGAGAGAGAGCACAGGCAGACACAGGCAGACAGAGTGGCAGGCAGAGGCAGAAGCAGGCTCCCCGCCAAGCAAGGAGCCCGATGTGGGACTCGATCCCAGGACGCTGGGATCATGACCTGAACCGAAGGCAGCTGCTTAACCCACTGAGCCACCCAGGTGTCCCCAACTGCCCATTCTTAAAGATCTGATGAGTTCATCAGGATGGAATTGACAAAAAAAAAAAACACTTGGTTATTTCTGTGACATTTAACATTTTAAGGTAATAACTAGAATTGTGACTGATAACATTATACCAGGACATATCAGATTTTTAGGAATTTCATACAATTCCTAATATACTTACATTATAACATGTATCCACATAATATGGCCTAAAAAGGCTTATCATCACTTCCCATGTAGCTTAACATACCAAATAAGCCTAAGTAGTGTAACATCTCTCTTTATAAGGAGAGAGAACAAATATTTTTAAATGTTTTAGGAACCATCTGGAAATTCTCAAATTTGTGGTCAAAAAAGACCTTATTTAGAATTTGAATTCGGAAAGTTTGTCAGAAAATATTAAAAGCATTAGAGACTTGACTAAATAGAATCATAGCTCATTATAAAATGATACTTAATTATCTATTTATTGAAAGTGACAAGATTTTAAGGGCAAATACAAAAGATTACATGGTTATGAACAAAACTAATAAGAGACTTGATAAAGCACAGAAAATTATTTTGATAAAACAGAATTTTTACTTTCTAGTCAGATTATTTAAAAGGTAAGGAAACTTTCACAATCTGTTATTAAAAGCAGACCAAAAGTCCAAGAAAATGTTCTCTGCTTTAAGAGAGAAAAAACCCAATTCTAATTTTATACTAGCTTACTTTTGACATTAAAATGTATTTAATTTAAATTTATTCTAACCTTAGCCAACTTGACCACACATTAAAATTCCTTTCCAAAGATTCCTTCTTCACAGACCTTCTACAACTTTCTTTTTCTTCAACAAAAATACAACTCCATTCCTCATAACTTCTTTTACTAAAAATACAAATATTACTTTCTTAGCATAGGAGATTTTTCTCTTATTGTTTCTAGTAACTTTATACATATTAATTAGAATTCTTAATCCTTGGAAATCACAATTTCTAATGAAAACTAAGAAGCAATTGTGAATTGTTATGCCAGCATTCTTTAGATTGGCAAATTTATTAATACATTTCAGAATTTCTAAAGACATAATTTCTCATAATACAATTTTTTTAATGTAGCACAAAAATATGTTTACTAAAAGTCCCAAAAATCTTTTAGTTCCTCTGGAAAAGGAAGCAAAAAAAATGTATAAACCTATGTTTAGCTATTATGTCAGTATTTTATCTTATCTGGAAATGATCTAAATATTTAAATGACTATCCATCATTTAATTAAGCAATACTTTAAGGTTCCAGATTACCAAAAGATTGGGGAAAGATTTCAAAAGTTTACCTAAAAATTCTCATCACACTTACATCCATTTAATTTATTTGGTCTTAACAATCATACTCATACTCCTAAAGACTTTGTTACTGGATTTCTTTTGCTTTATTGCCCACACCACTTTGAAGAATGAAGAGGTAGACCAGACCAAGATTGGTGGGCAGCAAAACAAAGTTTACTGAATGATATTACAAAACTCTTAAAGAGAGAGAGGACCCGAGGGGATTGCCACCAGAGCTTCTAGGTCTAGGGGTTTTTATGGGATTGTTGGCAGTTGTTTTAATGTGATTAACTCTCCCTGCGTGCTTGTCAACCAATCAGGTTTTTGTCATCTACCTATCATGGGAAAAAGTGGAGTCTCCTTCCAGGGTGATATAAAAAATCCTTTTAAGGGTGGTTTCCTCTTGGGGATGGGGGGCTGCTCCTTGTCTGTGTTTCTTTCAACTATCCTTCATTAATTTCATGAGCCATTAAAGCAGTTAGCCATCATCTTAAATTATTTTCCTTGCAAACAAATTGTGTAACATAGATAATATGAGTTTATATGACTAACAACCCTGGTAGAATAATAGTATACTTAATGCTAATAACTCTAAAGACTTGTCTGTATTAATTAAACCATCAAATTAAAACTTGTTTCAACACCAAATATTTTCCTAAGTCACATGATCCTGAAAAGCATCTGGGTTAGTTTTATTATATTTTATGATAATTTTATGAATAATAAATTTATATGAGCGTTTGTTAAGTCAATCAAAAAGAGCTATTTTAAAAATTAAGTTTGGCAACCCATCCATAGGTAGGAAAATACCACACATCTACAACATACATATATAGACAATCAGACAGAGAGACATAGAGGCCTTACAGTTACCAGTATTTGTGAAGAAGATTTTTGTTTGCCCAATTTCCAAATATGTTTCTCCATATTTTTATCTGATAAGAAGCCTCTCCCTAACTTTTGCATCTGAAAAAATGGTTCTTGGGTCTAGAGAAGATGAGGGTAAAAAATCTGTATCACAGGGGGATTGTTATATCTCTTTGTACCCATTTTTTAATCTGGGCTTTTCATAGGTACCAGTGAGACAACTGTTTAGACTGATGGCTTTTTAAAAATTATTTCAATTGTAACCAGTGCAAAAAAATCCATCTTCTGGCCATTGATGAGCAGGATCTTACTAATCTCAATAGCGACTCAAACCAATAAACCTTTCCCTGGCTTAACCAAAGGTGCAAGAAGCATCTTCAAAGGAGCATGCAAAAGCTGCAGCCCTCAAAAGATCCAGAAAGCTCATGCCCAAAGAGAGTCTAAGAAAGTAAAAGCCCTCTGTTGTTACAGGTGGTAAGAATGAAGCATGGTGTAGTGAAAACAGTATTTCCGGTTTCCCACAAGACCATGACACTCCCAGTCACAGACCCACTAATCTGTGGCACCTGGCAGATACTAACTGGAATGGGACTTTTCCAGCACTAACTAAGCAAGAGCTTTGCGACAACATAAACCCATAGTAGATCAGGACCCATTATGACATCTCTCCTGACAACTGGCCCCTTGAGACACAGAGTGAGCTGCTGGGATTTTCTGTCTTGGAACCTCAGCCCATAGACTGCCCACCAAGATGCACTCTGGGCTGTGCACCTTCTGGTTGCTGGGAGACCAGAAAGGATGTTCTCCCCTGGTTGCAAGGCCAAGCTCTCAAGACATAGAATAAGACAAAAGAAAAACCTCATCCAGTTTTTTCTTAAATGCACATTAGAATCTTTCGTTAAGGCTTGGTTCTCTTAAAGCCAAACTAATAGCTGAGAGGGATGGGCTGCTGACGTGGGGACTGGGTGGTATTTCACAGCGCACCTCATTACATGGAATTATTTTACAGGTTGGCAGGTAGCCTACTGTCAATCTAACTCATTCTGTGACCAACTTACCCTGGCCTGGGAGTCTTTTGAGTTATGTGGCAAGTGCTCCAAAGCTCTGACGTGTTGAACCCATTCCCAGCAATTTTGTGGCTTTGCCTTTCAGGTGATCTGTCAGCAACATCCCTAACCTCACATGCACGTTAACCCACAACAAAGTTTGTCTGAACAGATGCTGGTCTGGTGGGAGTCACAGCCTCACCAGTCTGTGAGGCTGAACCAAAGAGCAGGCTTAATAGGACCTATGCCTGCCTCTGCCTTGTGGTTTCCCTCTGTAAGACAAACAACAGAATGGGCAGAGTCAAATGAGAACAGTGACCAACTCTGGAAGGAAAAGGATCAATAAAAACCAATAGTATTCATAATAGCAAGTCTTTACCAGAGCACTATATCCAAGAAACAAGCTCCACAAACATTTCTGCCAATTTTAAAATTAGAAAAAGAAATAAAAAGGACTTTCGCCACTCTCACTTCCACCAGATCCTGTAGGCAGAGATCCAAGAGACTGACGTGGTAAGAAATCTTACCTTCGGTCGACACTTATCAAAGGTCCAGGATCTCTCAGGATCTCTCTAGTGTGGTAGCCCCAGAGTGAACAGCATCCAGACAGTGAAGTGTCCTGCTAACTATGCCAACTGTTGGAAAGGGATGCTTTTTTCTCTACACCTTCTTACTTCTTTGGCTGGGAAATAGATATAAGACAGATTAACAGAAGAAAAATAAATTTTATTATGTATGTGTTGGGGAGACATAAGAACATGAGACTGAAGGACAGTTTGGGCAATGGAGGCTCATATGCCATCCTGAGATAAAGAATGGGATGGAGACCCAAGGCTCCAAAGGGGGAAAAGATAACTCACAGAACAATAACAAGAGCAGATATTTGGTAATTAGATGTTTGCCCTGCTACACTAGTAAGTCACTCAGATACAAAGTTTATCTCTAGTAATATCTTGCTTTCTGGTCCAAGCTCCTATCTAAATTATTTTAAGTAGTTACAAGAGAGGAAAGGTACGTCTTGAGTCTTCTGGGTCTTGATTACCTTCAGCCCAAAATGACCCACATGCCAAAATGGAATATTTTGGGGTCACGTACTCTGCTCCCTTCACTACCAAGTTCTTTATTCAACCTGCCTTCGCTAGGCCTTCCCTGACCTGCTTGGCCACTTCTTTGTTAAGGTCTGCAGGGCGCTCCCTGGACTAAAGCTCCTTTGAAGTCTGAGACTTTATATCTCCACCTAAGATCTAAGTTAGTGCATAAAGGATAATTCATTTATTAAAGGTATTCATGCCACTCTTTTAATTTAGAAGCTTACATTTCAGAGATATGAAAATGATATCTAGTTGTCATAATTTCATGGCATTAGACCATTGTATGTCAAATACTACTGCTCTGTTCATAATATTTGGACAGTTCCATAGCAACACATAAAATATGACCTTCAGAGGTCTGCATTCCTCCAGCCATGTATCAAGAATTGGCGGAATTCTTGAGAAGAGAAACCACATTACAGAGCCCTACATTTAAAATGCTCCCTTTATGGTAGCAGTTGAAGAAATATGGAGCAGAAATGTACCCTAGGATTTTATAACTCAAGACTCACTATAGTTTTTAGCAGTGTGCCCTTTGCACTTGTACTTCTTTGGCTTTATTTGCAAGGCATCAAGAAATCTGCTTCAATTCTGAAAAAGAGATGAGAAAATTTGACTGCTTTATAATTTATCTTTTTTTTTTCCAGGGTAGAAAAATAGATTATCATCCTTTTTGTCATCTAAAATGTTTTGTGGGGGTGCCTGGGTGGCTCAGTTGATTGAGCATTTGCCTTTAGCTCAGCTCGTGATCTCAGGGTCCTGGGATAACCCCAAGTTAGACTCCTTGCTCAGTGGGAGCCTGCTTCTCCCTCTCCCTCTGCCTCTGTCCTTGCTAACATCTGCTGTTTCCTAAGCTGTTAATTTTAGCCATTCTGACCAGTATGAGGTGTTATCTCATTGTGGTTTTGATTTGTATTTCCCTGATGCCAAGCTATGTTCAGCATTTTATCATTGTTTGTTAGCCATTTGTATGTCTTCTTTGGAGAAATGTCTGTTCAAGTCTTCTGCCCATTTCTTGATGGAATTTTTTTGCTTTTTGGGGTGTTAATTTTGATAAATTCTTTATAGATTTTGGATAATAGCCCTTTATCTGATACATTATTTGCAAATATTTTCTACCACTTCATAAGTTTCCTTTTAGTTTGTTGATTATTTCCCCTGCTGTTCAAAAGCTTTTTATCCTAATGAAGTCCCAATAGTTCGTTTTAGCTTGTTTTCCCCTTGCCTTTGGAGACATGTCTAGTAAGAAGATGTTGTGGCTGAGGTCAGAGAGGTTGCTGCCTATATTCTTCTCTAGGATTTTGATGGATTCCTGTCTCATTTTTTGGTCTTTCAACCTTTTTGAATTTATTGTTGAACATGGTGTAAGAAAGTGGTCCAGTTTCATTCTTCTGCATGTGGCTGTCCAATTTTTCCAACAGTTTTATGTCCTTGAGAAAGTTTCATGACCTTGAGAAAGTAATGTACTTTCCTGAGTCTATTTCCTTATTTGTAAAGCTGGGATAAGTTTCACCTTCCCTACACTAAGGTTTTTTGAGGATCAAATGTGATGACTATATAAAATGTTGTCTTTTCCAATAGTTATAAATCCTCCAATTTATCTTTTTCCACTGGATATTCTTTCCTGATTTCCAAAGATTAGTTGACCATAGAGTGGAGGATCTATTTCTGGGTTCTCTCTTCTGTCCCATTGATCTGTCTGGTTTTGGGCCAATACCATACTGTCTTGATGATTACAGCTTTGTAATACAGCTAAAAGTCTGGAATTGTGATACCTCCAGCTTTGGTTTTCTTTTCCATCATTACTTTGGCTATTTGGGGTCTTTTCTGGCCTCATACAAATTTTAGAAATGTTTGTCCCAGCTCTGTGAAAAATGCTGGTGGTATTTTAATAGAGATTGCAATGAATGTGTAGATTTCTCTAGGTAACATAAATATTTTAATAATATTTGTTTTTCTAATCCATGAACATGGAATGCTTTTCCATTTCTTTGTGTCTTTGTGTCTTTCCATTTCTTTGTGTCGTTGTCTTTCAATTGATCCTCAAAATAACCTTAGTGATAGGGAAGGCAAACCTTTATGTCTTGAACATGTCTTGAAGCCATGTGGCAATTTAGAACTGGAAATGGCCTTACAGATTAAGAAATTTCAGTGCCTTCATTTAAGCATTGTGTGCCAGGTTCAACATTACAGAACTAATTATAGATGCGACAAGTACTAGAATCTACGGACTTCCAGATACAGTATTTTCTGCTATACTTTTTTATCTTACTCCCATAAATGCACCTTTGGCATTTTTAGCTTTCCATAATGTGTGCCAGTAACATGTCCAACATTCATTTCTGCCAGTTTCAAAGATGTGCCTCTGCTAAAGACAGACTCGATTTCCTCTAGTCATTGGATGACACTAATATTATCTTTGGAGAGTAGTTCACATCACTGGCCAAATCTGGAGCAATGTCCCTGCAGTCTTTCCAAATCCAAGCCTTAATCAAATTCCACCCATTCCTCAAAGCCCTTGCTACCTTCCCTGGGCCTCAGGAAACCGCTCCTCTCTAGAGGCTCATAGTACTTGCAGCGTTCACTACACAATTTCTGCTACATCCTTGAGGGCAGAGTTTGACCTGTTTTATGTCTCTGCATAGTGTCACAGTGCCATCCGAATCCCATAGGAGCCTTCTCCGTTAGCCAGTGTTCTCCTCACTGAGGAAAGTTGATACATGAAAAGCTTCTCCCTATAACATTCTTCCACTCCACATATTAATCCATCTAGAAAATTCCTAGTCAGTCTTTGCTTCTCAGTTAAAATAGCTTCTGTCATGAAGCCTCTGTTGACTTAGGAGTCATCTCATCTAGGTTCCTGGAGCATTCCGTACATTTTTCCTTCAGAGCAATTGTCCGATTTTTTTTTTAAGATTTTATTTTTTTATTTATTTGTCAGAGAGAGAGAGAGAGAGAGAGAGAGAGCGA
>RCUC01131820.1:0-27919 GCA_003697995.1 Taxidea taxus jeffersonii | reverse complement strand
TCCCCCAACTTGTGCTCTCTCACTTGCTCTCTCTCTCAAATAAAAATAAAGTCTTTAAAAAAAATAAAGAACTGCGTATTGATAAGGCTGGTTTCCAGGGAGATTACATTAATGGTTAAGAGTGTGGATGCTGAAGTCCTTCATTCCTGAGTTTGGGTACTGAGTTAGCATGAATTACTTAAGCTCAATTTCTTCATCTATAAAACTGGAATGCTAATTCTTAGTCATAATGTTAGTGAGAGGATTAAATGAGCTAATACATATTAAAGCACTCTGTGCTAGTAGGTCCTCAGTACTTACCTCTCTGGGTCTCTGTAAATTTTTTTTTTTGTCCAATCAGAGACTAGGACTAAATTATCTCTAAGGTGCTTTATTTCTGCCTTTCAGTTTCTATCTTTTTATTTGTAATAGAAATGTGTGTTTTAGCAATTTGGCCAGTTTTGAATTTAATAGCTTAATTATTCCTCCCATGTGCACAGAGTAGTTTCCCAGAAAGATCTCCATGTCCGAACTATTCCCATAGTGTGTAGGAGGATCACTGCTGGTGACTAGGATGTAAGAGGTGTACAGTTTCAATCAGAAAACCCTCGCTCCTGTATTTCTACTCTCGATAACATGAAAAACCACATCTATAGGTATCTAGGTCCCAGGCTCCATGACAGTCCTCGAAGTCATCATTATTCCCATATTGATAAAGTGCAGCAGCCACTTGGATCCCAAGATACTTGTCTTACTTAGAAAGCAATTAATCACATCCACCTACAGGTGATAATTTGATTAAAAGTGAATATACTAATGAACAAGTCACGAAATGACAGATGCTGGCGAGGATGCGGAGAAAGGGGAACCCTGCTACACTGTTGGTGGGAATGCAAGCTGGTGCAACCACTCTGGAAAACAGTATGGAGGTTCCTCAAAAAATTGAAAATAGAGCTACCTTATGACCCAGCAATTGCACTACTGGGTATCTATCCTAAAGATACAAACGTAGTGATCCAAAGGGGCACATGTACCCGAATGTTTATAGCAGCAATGTCCACAATAGCCAAGTTATGGAAAGAACCTAGATGTCCATCAACAGATGAATGGATAAAGAAGATGTGGTATATATATACGATGGAATACTATGCAGCCATCAAAAGAAATGAAATCTTACCATTTGCGATGACATGGATGGAACTAGAGCGTATTATGCTTAGCGAAATAAGTCAACTGGAGAAAGACAACTACCACATGATCTCCCTGATATAAGGAAGTGGAGATGCAACGGGGGTGGGAGTTAAGGTGGTAGGAAAAGTAAAAATGAAAGAAGATGGGATCGGGAGGGAGAAAAACCAAAAGAGACTCTTAATGTCATAAAACAAACTGAGGGGGGTGGGGGGAAGAGGGGTTGGGTGAGGGTGGTGGGGTTACATCATATGTTTAAATAAAGCTTAAATAAAGTAAAAAAAAAAAAAGTGAATATACTGCATGCCATGGATTTCTAGTATCATGTTTCCTTTTTTTTTTTTTTTTAAGATTTTATTTATTTACTTGACAGAGATAGAAAGCACACAAGCAGGGGGAGTGGCAGGCAGAGAGAGGGAGAAGGAGAAGCTGACTTCCCACTGAGTAGGCAGCCTGATGTGGGGCTCGATCCCAGGACCCTGGAATGGTGACCTGAGCTGAAGGCAGACGCTTAACAACTGAGCCACCCAGGTGCCCCTCTAGCATCATGTTTCTTATTGATAGAGTTCAGCACTGCTTTCAAGCCCACAGACTTGATCGCAACAATTCTCCCATCCTATAGTTGACGGTCTGCTTCTTGGATCACTACTGGGATCAATTCTGTATCACTCAGCAGACAAAAACCATACCAGTTACTTGAGAGGAGATAATTTAATATAAATAATTGTTAACTAGGTGGAAAGATGTTAACTAACTAACTGCAAGGGTAAAAAGAAAACTTGAAAGACTCATGGTGTAGCAACTGTAGGAAGTAGCTACAATCCCTCTGGCTAAGAGAACAAAAGAAAATGATTGGAATTATTAAAACTAGAGAATGGGACTCTATTAGCAATTCTTTATATTAAATTGCCTCTTCAAGTAACTGGTGTGGTTTTTGTCTCCTGATTGCATTATGACTGATACAGTGGTTGTGCCAATTTATACTCCCACCAGCAACATATGAAAGTTGAGATTGCTACACGTCCCTGCCAAAACTTGGTATTTTTCATCTTTTTCATTTTGAGTATTTTGCTGGACTTCAAATGCTATATTGCATTGTGTGTTTTTTTCTTTCTTAAAATATTTTAAGAAATATTATAAGAAATATTTTATTTATTTGACAGAGATAGAGCACAAGTAGGCAGAGTGGCAGGCAGAGGGAGCAGGAGAAGTGGGCTCATTGCTCAGCCAGGAGCCCCATGTAGTACTGGATCCCAGGACCCTGAGATCATGATCTGAGCTGAAGGCAAAGGCTTAGCCGACCCAGCTACCCAGGCATCCTTGCATTATGGTTTCCGTTTGGGGAATGAAGTGAAGCACATCTCCATTTGTTTATTAGTTACTTTGATCTCCTCTTTTTGTAAATTATCTGTTCAAGTCTTTTGTCCATTTTTTCTATTGGGTCGCTGCCTTTTTCTTATTGATGAGAGCTCTTTGTATATTTTGGATATAAGTTTGTGTCAGTATCATCCCAGCTCTCTGTCAATATGCCTAGGCAGCATTACTAGTACACATGTTCTTCCTTTGATTAAATGGCCCTAGGGACTGAATTACCTCAACAAACATTAAGAGAAGTGGAGTGGAGGTACTATAACATTCTCTACCGTGAGAAGGAATATGTATTTCACTTATGTATTTATTTATTGATCCACAAATCTCTTTGAACATTATGTTTTTAGACCATTAATTACGTGCAAGGAACTATCCCAAGTATGTGAATTTGCTTCTTTCTGAAGTATTAGAACTCTGCTTGGGAACTTTACACGTATTGTCATTGTAATAAAATAAGAATCTTGCAGTAAATTAAAAAAAAAATCTTCAAGGACCCAGAAAATTTTTGAAAACTGAACAACTCATAGGCACTAACTGTCTGAAGTCAGTGAATATCAATACTGAATACTGAAAAAGTCCTGTGCAAATGTTAAAAATGTCTTCTAGATTTTATTGACTCCTGTTTTTTTATTAATTGATTCATTTACTCAAATCAAATATTTGTTAAGCATGTATTATGGAAGAACATTAAATGGAAACGAATTTCTTCATCTTCTTTTCTTCCCCATACTCATTCTGGATGGTTTCAACCACTCCTATGGCTTCCCTTACCAACTATCTATATGCTGATGACCCCTACAATCTATTTCTACAATCTATTCATCAGGCTCAAATAACCAACTCTCTGATGAGTATTGTTGCTTGGGTGTCTCAAGTCACCTATCATACAATATTTTCTTTTTAAAGATTTATTTATTTACTTTAGAGGGAGAGAGCATGTGCAGGTGCATGTGTGAGTCAGGGGAGGGGCTAAGAGAGGGAATCCCCCAAGCAAACTCCCTGCAGAGCGCTTAGCCTGATGTGGGGCTAGATCCCATGACATATGAGATCATGACCCAAGCCAAAGCAAGAGGTGGGCCCTCAACTGACTGAGCCACCCAGGCACCCCTGTCATACGTTTTCAAAACTTAACTCATCATCTTCCCCCAAAAATCTTTTCTGTGTTTCCTCTGTCAGTGTATGGCACCAGCATCCACCCAAGTTGCCCGAGTGAGACAGTTAGACTCTCCTTCATTTTTCCCACCCCTAAATATCCTATTAATTACCAATACCTTTTATTTTACTTTATTTTTTAAAGATTATTTATTTATTTATTTGACAGAGATCACAAGTAGGCAGAGAGGCAGGCAGAGAGAGGGGGAAGCAGGCTCCCCACTGAGCAGAGAGCCCCATGCCGGGCTCGATCCCAGAACCCCGGGATCATGACCTGAGGTGAAGTCAGAGGTTTTAACCCACTGAGCCACCCAGGCGCCCCACCAATACCTTTTAATTCAATTTCTTATATACAGTCTCTCTCAAATTAGTCTGTTTTTTCCCATGGCCAATACTATAAACCATATTGTTGGCATTTCTTGCCTAGATTTCCCAATTTATTTTCTTGCCTCTAGTCTCTCTGGTCTCCAATCTATTCTCTAATCTCTCCCATTTCTAAAATTCTTCAAGACTTAACTTATATTCTTTGGATAAAGTCCAATTCCCTAATATGGTTTATAAGATGCTATATAACTGATTCCTGATGCCTCTCTGGTATCATATCTTACTAGTCTCCATCTGGCATTTACTCCCACTAATCTGTCAGATCTCACCAAAGGAATCCCCTGAGATCCCTTCCCACATTCTCAAAAAATAAGTAATATGCCCTTCTACAATACTCTCCTATTTCCCTTATCTCTTATTATGGTAAGTTTTTGAGGCCAGATTCTTTTGTCTGTTTGCTTCTCTGTTAGCTGTGGTAACCAAACCAACAAATCACCTTATTTATTGAAATAATGAATACATTTCTTGGAACTCAGGGATAGCCATTATTGTAGTTAGAATACTGTACTACAATGAGCTCTCTTATTAAATTCAAGAAATGTTTCAGATCCTTTAATGTAAGGAGATATTTGGACACAAGCATTACAACTAACACATTTGGCATTTTGTATAAGCCGAAGTCCGTCTTATTTATTGAGATGCTTTTAGTGAGCTATTTTGTGATGATCGTGTGTTAAAATTTATTTGCCAGGGTGGAACATTGCCAATTACAATCCTAAGGAATGCATTCTGGAAATGATTAACTAGGGTTTTACTTTGCAAAGTTAGCTTGCTTACTATTAACCTATATGTAAAATTTAACAAGATTCTTTCATTTTCCAGGCCTGTTTTTGGGAAAAGGACCCATGTTCGCAAAAAGGAAACTGTCTATATTTATATTTTTTCATCTTCCAAAACACAAAATTGATAAGAAAGCAGCAAAGGCCTATTTTTAGAAGAACCATCAGAGCTTTACAAGCTTTTTCAAATCCTCTTAAATGAGTTCTATATTATGGGAATTTAATAATATCATAAAATATCATGGAAAATAACCCAAATAGTTCAGGATTCTGAATTAGCACCCATTTACATGCTATCCTAGGTTTATAATCTAGTGGTATTATGTGAAAATTTCCTCTTCTTAATAAGGAGTATATTTTGATTGAATAGCCAATAGACCCAATTGCTTCAGGGCCTTAAAGTAGTAGCATCTATAGGTGCTATAAATCTTGCTTAAATTTTAACAAGTCTATTAAATGAGTTATTCTCTCTGATGCTGGAAAAGCCAAGGAACCCTGTTTCAACCTAATCTGTACATCTTAGCAGAGCAAGGCATGAAGGGAGGGCTGCAATGTCTTCTTATAATTCTCTGAGATTAAAATTGTCTTCATACTCTGGCAATGAACTAGTTAAAAACTATTTAAATAGAATTATAACCTACTACATAATGATATCACAAAAAACTACCATTTCTTCATATGTCTTCTTACTAATTTTGTTGGGTGACTTTTTAAAATTATTTTTTTAAAAGATTTTATTTATTTATTTGTTAGAGAGAGAGAGAGAGAGCACAGGCAGAGAGGCAGAGGGAGAAGCAGACTCCCTGCCAAGCAAGGAGCCCGATGTGGGACTCAATCCCAGGACGCTGGGATCATGACCTGAGTCGAAAGCAGCTGCTTAACCAACTGAGCCACCCAGGTGTCCCTTGTTGGGTGATTTATTATGTTGGCAGTATGTTTTAAATTTATGTTATATTGAGACTCCAAGATAACTCAAGGGATCTTTCTGTAATTCTTTTGAATGATCTATAAATGTTGGACTGCAAAGTTATGGGAAGAATTGATACCATTTCAAGGTTAGGATAAACATTTTAGAAAAAGTCATACATGATGCAAAAAAATGTGAATTTTGGAAAGTTTCTTCTAACATATATTGCCCAACACATAAAAGGGATTCAGTATATTTTTCTTGACTGACTGATCAAATGAATGAATAAATGAATTATCCTTCTGCAGGTCTTGTCCCCTCCTCTTATCCCAACTCCCAATTAATTATAATTATTTTCTGAGTCTCTACCCACATTTTAGATAATTTTGCTCCCAAGTTTTGGCAGCTAGGATGGCTTTTAAAGTGCCTAATTAAGAATGATTTGTTAATAATTATTATCTCTTTGAATAATTTTCTTCCCCTTTTTACTCTTTTAAGCTGTTTTTACATTTTCCAAGTCTCATGCTGCTTTTTATTTCTTAGGCTAGCTTTTAATAAATAAAAGAGAACAAAGCCCTTTTTCTCTTTGGCTTTTCATAAATGTGACCCTTTCTGTCATTCTTTCCTTGATCCTTTCCAAATCAGCAGTGGTTGCCATAAGTGACGGCTGAGAGACAAGATGCCAAGTGCAATGGCTAAATTTAAAGAGCAGTATTCGCACCTGTTGTTAACTGGCAATGACCAGCCTCACGCCCACAGCCTCTTCCACCTTCTGCCTCCTACCAAGTGCAACCCATAGCCCAGAGTCTTTATGCATTCACATATAAATAAGTACTGATAGAAACTATATGCATGTATCAAAAGGACAAGGAATATAGCAGTTGACACTAAATTTGTTTAGTTTCAGAGGAGCTGAAATTTGGGCAACACTCAGCATAATATAAAGACAAATCTGACCTTGATGTAGGTAGACTAATGTGGCTAGGTATTTAATGACTTTTTCAAGACTTTAAATGGACTATCTCATCCCAGAATTATCTTGTTAGACCTGTCATACTTTGTGAAAGCATTTTGGCTATTAGCATTGGGAGGGTCCTATAAATTTAAGTGTTGTATGAAAGAGGCAATCCTAGGAGTCCTTACCATAATCTAAAGAGTTAGCTTAAATTAGTTTGCCAGATTGGCAACACTAACTTGGAAGAGTTCTGTAAGAAAAATATAGTAACATAAATAATTTTGATAAAGATTATACTTAGAAGATGAGAGAAGGGGACTGTGGCCCGGCCAACAAGCTTAGTCTACTCAAATAGGTATGATAACCAAGAGAGTGTGGCCGACCTCATTGTCAGATCATGTCACATCAAGTACCAAAGTACTATGATACAAAGTCAAACAATAAATTATGAGAGTTTAGTTTTACCTGGACATTTACTCTCACAGGAGGCAAAGCTGGCCTTCAAAAGAGTAGAACAGGTTGGTGGCCTGTAGGGACAGTAGGAGCAGACAGAGCTGAAGGTTGAAAGGTCAGGACATATTCAGGGTATAGGGAGTAAATATCTGGAGATTGCTGAGAGCACTTTAGCAATTTGGCATTTTGTTCTAATTCAGTCTTGTCAGAGAATGTTCTTAGGATTTTTTGGTACCTTTGGGTACTCTGGAATGGTGTTCAGTTCCATCAGAATATGGGCTGAATTCCTATGGTGGTGTGATTTGAGTGCAAAATTAGTGTTCTGTACCTTTAAATCACTTCAGATAGAGGCAAAAGACTTCTTGACTCCAAAGGTCTAGTAAATAGCAAAGGATCTAGAAAGCCACAACCAATCCAACATAAAAGCAACAGCATTAATGTTTACTGCTAACCTCTTAGATCGTGAACAAAGACAGTCCTATTTGAACAAGCCCTGCCCTCCTCAATTGAGTGTTTTCCTGGTGTTCTGCTCTTGACAGAAGAAAACTTGCAGATAGGAAAGAATGTTTGATTAGAGGGTCGCGGAGCTTAGAGTGTATAGAGGTTAGGGCATGAGACCCCTGGCACACAAAAGTCTTAAGAGGTCATATGTAAGTATGCAAATGATGTATGTAAAGTATGTACACAACCCAGTGTAAGGTTGCAAGTCTACATTAGAGTAAGTGGGATGGGAGTATTAGGGGAAGAAAAAGAGAGAAATAAAAATGAGGAAGGAAAAAAATTTGTGTTCAGTGAAGTGAGACTAGATGTGGATATAGACAAGAAGGGATATGTGATGGGGTTTACAAGGAGTTCAGCCCTTCTCAGTACACTTACTAGAACTATTTCTGGTCCAGAGAAGTTGAGAAAAAACATAAAAGATTGCAGAAACGGAGAAGTCATGAGAAAGTGAGTGGTAGTGATGACGAGATGCCTGCAGGTGGGTAGGGGTAGAGAAATGGGAAATGATACCTGGGAAGACAGTGAACCACAAATAGCCAGAAAACAGCTCAAGGCTGTGATTTATGAGATGATAAATATTTGAAAGGTAAACCCTTTCCTTTTGCTCTCCTTCTTCATATACTTTTCCCCTGTTCTTTAAGAATTGCTGATTTCACTTGCATAGTAATTCACATCATCTGTGAACCTTGAAACACAGCCCCCAGATGTCTAAGCAGATCCCTGTTATGGTTTCTTACCCGTGTCAATGAACTGTGTGCATCACCTCTCCTGGTTATTCTGGAATGCTTTTAGGCAAATATTCCATTGGGTTGAGTCATAATTGGGAGCTGACTTCCGTGTACATTTTAGTAGGAAGCCTAGTTAGGGTTTCATGCTCCAGGAAATCTGTTCTGATTAGTTTTAGCTAAAAAAAGATCAACCTGTTTTAAGGATTGGCACAGAAAACAACTCTGAGGCCATGTAGATTTTAGTGACCATGTTTTTATAATGATAAAAATAACATGCAGATGGGAATATGTTAAACCATTATAAAGGGTAGCTACTTCTCAAAAGTCTCCAGAGCTAACATGTTTCTTGTTTATTTTTCCAGAAGTCACTATGTAACTGAAATACACATATAACATATAAAAGTATATGTAAGTAACTTTTATATATATATAACTTAAAAAGGCTCATCTGCACTAGATTACTATTTATTAAAAATTACGTATTTATTTACTTATTTGCCAGAGAGAGAGAGAGAGCTCACAAGGAGAGGGAGTGGCAGGCAGAGGTAGAGCATGGGATCATATTCAGGACTTAATCCCAGGACCCTGGGATCACAACCGGAGCTGAAGGCAGATGGTTACCTGACTGAGCCATCCAGTTGTCTCATATTATTACTTTTTTAAAGTATAGATGGAATAGTTCATTTTGTTAATGGTTGCATAATATTCTGTTATAGGGTTAGTCTCTCTCTCTCTTTTTTAAAAAGATTTTATTTATTTATTTGACAGACAGATTACAAGTAGGCAGAGAGGCAGGCAGAGAGAGGGGAAGGGAAGCAGGCTCCCTGCTGAACAGAGAGCCCAATGTGGGGCTTGATCCCAGGACCCTGGGATCAGGACCCGAAGGCAGAGGCTTTAACACACTGAGCCACCCAGGGGCCCCTAGGGTTAGTCTCTTATTAACGAATTCCTATTAGAAAACATTTAGGTTTTCTTCAATTTTTTATTCTCAAAAGTTAACGCCGTTTTAAATTTTTTTGTGGTTACTTTGCCATCTTTTAAAAAAGCATTATCTCTGGAGTGATCAGCACAGTGCCTGGCATAACAGGATCTCAATGAATATTAATTCCCTTTCCCTTCATATGTAATTTATTATTTTTTAGTAATGAGGATACTTTCTGTTAAACTATCCACACTTTCTTATTATGGGGCCTAGCCAACAACTGATGTGAGATACCTCCTTTGCTGCTATGGAAAAGATTTTCTATGTAAGGAAGTAATTAACATTTGTATAGTTTCTAGCCCTGGATTATTAGAACTCAATTTGGTCAGTGGAACCTCAGATTACACAACCTACCTGAAGTGCATCAGTGGTTTTATCTTGGTAGATAAAAGATGACACCTTTAGTAAATAAGAAGGGAGCTTTTGGTAATCCCCCTAGTTTCAGGTTTATGCAGTTTAAACCCCCCCCTTTAAAAAAAAAAAAAACCTTTTTATTGTGGTTCTTTTGTAAATGCATAGGACTAAATCTCAGAACTTCAGGATGCATGTCTAATTTCTGTATTTGGAAAAACAGGAGAGAGACAATTCCAGTAGAACTTCTCGAAGTATAAGATGGAGATGGATAGACAATCCTGATTCTAGGCAGGTATGGCAAAAGAAACAGAAAATAAAGACAAAATTAAAATTCTGGCAATCCTAGTAAGAAGGAGGAAATGACACAGCATTGGTAGATACATAACATGCAGATGTGATAAATATAGATGGGCAGAAAATGATGGTAAGTGAAGTTGTTCCAGGAATGTCACAGATTTCCAGCTAAGGGGGGATTAGTGTGTGCAGCTGTTGAATGGGGGGCGGCTCATCTCATTCTTGAGCTCTCAGGTTCCACTTGTTGGGCAATAAATGCCATTTGGGTGAGTGGTGTGATATTCTCACCTGGAGGAGCCAATCATTTTAATGTTCTGGGGTGGGGTGGAAGGATTAAACAAACCAAAAACCCCACTTCATTATTTAGCAATTCTTGGCCAAGCAAATACCATTTCAGCTAAACTTTAAAAAATATTATTAGAACAAGTGATAAAATAAATTTGTATATGGTGTATTTCTGTTTCAACTTGATTGCCTAAGGCTACACTACTAAGATGTTTTCCAGAATTTAGAGTAATACTTTTTTTTTAAAGATTTTTATTTATTTGTTTGACAGAGAGAGAGAGAGATCACAAGTAGGCAGAGAGGCAAGCAGAGAGAGAGAAGGGGAAGCAGGCTCCCTGCCCAGCAGAGAGCCTGATGCGTGGCTCCATCCCAGGCAGAGAGCCTGATGCGGGGCTCCATCCCAAGACCCTGAGATCATGACCTGAGCAAAGGCAGAGACTTAACCCACTGATCCACCCAGGCGCACCGAGTAATACTTTAAAAAAAAAAAAGATTTTATTTATCTGAGATAGATAATCTGAGAGAGCAAGAGCAGGGGTGGGGAGGGG
Organism: Taxidea taxus jeffersonii; assembly: GCA_003697995.1. NCBI lineage: Eukaryota > Metazoa > Chordata > Mammalia > Carnivora > Mustelidae > Taxidea > Taxidea taxus. The sequence goes on along the minus strand of RCUC01131820.1, from coordinate 17,059 downwards.
CAGAGGGTGAGGGAGAAGCAGATCCCCATGCAGGCTCTCTGAGCTCAAGATCATGACCTGAGCAGAAGGCAGATGCTTAGCGTACTGAGCCACCCAAGCACCCCTAATACTTTCAGCTGCTTACCAAACTGTTTTCCTGCTTCACATTTTAAAAGAAGGTGTGAGGACTAACCAGCCTATAACAGACAGCAAGGAAATCCTCTTCTAAGAAAATACTTCTTTCACGATCTTTAATGAGCTTTCTTTATGATCTTGTTTCTTGGGGGAAAGAAGTATTTTTCAAGAGAAAGCAATCAAGAATTATTCCAAAGTGTATCCTAATGGCTAGTTTATTTAAATTATGAAAATTCATTAAAATAACCTTTACATGACTTTTATTGCATTACCAACATGTTCTGTTTCCAGGGTTTAATAAGGGCACACAGGGTCAAAGATAGCAAGAAAATGATTATTCCTTCTGGAGAGTGTAAGAGTATCAGTCTAAAAGGTGCTGTAAAAATGAACTGAGTATTTGAAATGTATATAGGTCTGTTAATTCACCCTGAAGGTTTGTACTCATTATGGGACTTTGATATCATAAGCATTCTACCCCTCCTATATTATGCTACATAGCACAGTCATTAGATCACCCTTTGACGTAGGGTTAATTTCAGTATGTCCAAATACCATCAGTTATGAATGATAACTCTGGGTGTGTCACTGAGAGTTCTAGCATCCCTCGTTTAATGATTACTAATTTGGTACATATTTTGCCAACTTAGAACACTCATAAAGTACAAAGCTTAGCACAAATATCTGTTTCCCCAGTTACCCTTATCATAGCTTTATCCTTGGTGAAGATTAGCCAAATCGAATATGCCATCTCTAGTGCTGCTATTCTGAGGGGCTCGGGTGCCAATTACCGGTTCCTTAGAATTTGCCCGTAATTGACTATGTCCCACAATAGGTAACTCTGCAAGTGACAGGCAGCCTCAAGTGCGGTTCTCCCGCCTGTCGATTGGGCCTTGCAGGAAGCTCCGCCTCACCAACTCAGCCAAGGGCGGCAATTGGCCCGGCGACGGTGAGTGGCGGGCCTTGGCTCCGCCCCGGCCGTCCGCTGCGCTGCCTGGGTCGGCGCCGTTTCCAGTTGAGAGATGGCGGCCGCCGCAGGTAGATCGCTCCTGCTGCTCCTTTCCTCCCGGGGCGGCGGCGGGGGCGCCGGCGGCTGCGGAGCGCTGACTGCCGGCTGCTTCCCGGGGCTGGGCGTCAGCCGCCACCGGCAGCAGCAGCACCACCGGACGGTGAGCGAGCGCGCCCGGCGGCTCCGGGGAGGGCGGGGCGGCGCTGGCGTGTGGGAGCCGCCGGCGGGCAGGCCGCCGGGGCAGCGGGCGAGTTACCTCAACTCGCGGCCGCTCCCGAGCTTGCCGGGCACCGAGGAGCCGCCGTGCCCTTCAGGCGCCTGCGGCGGCGACCAGGAAGGGAGGGAGGGCGGAGGAAGCCGAGTGGAGGAGGAGGGGCGATGGCGGGGATGTTCCCGCAGGACCCGGGGCACCAGGGCGGGGAAGGGACAGGACTTGAACCTCTCACTGACTGACTTCGCCCCCGATCTCGGTCCCTCCCTCCGTTTTTTAAACAGCTCTGCCCCATCGCTCGCGAACTGAGCCCCGTGCAAGTTGTCCCCTTTTCCTCCTCCTCCGGGCGGGTTGGGGTGTCCTGAGTTGCCGCGGCTGCCTGGTGTATTGTCAGGAGAGTGGCAGTGCCATGCTTCTGGGCACTGCCTCGGGAGAGCAGCCCAGGACCCCAGCGGGGCCGCTCCCTCGTCCTCTCTCGGCCCTTTGGGAACGGCCAAGAAGGATCATCAAACTTTATCCCCCTCCGTGACTTCCTGCGTGTGTGGGCATGGGGAACAGCCCCTTCGCGATGGATGCTGCATTGCTTCAGGAGGCGAGCTCCAGCCCCTCAGGTCCTTAAAGGTCCTCGGTGGTCCTTTCGGAGGGCTGGTTTTACCAGCTCGTCCACGCGTGCCTGAAGAAGGAAGGGTGGGCAGCAGGCAGAGGGGAAGTGAATATGGCAAGTTGTTCACAGAGGCAGGCATTTGGTTGTTGAATTAACCAGTTATTGCTGGATTTCATTGGCTGGCAACGAAGGAGAGTTTCTGTTTGAAGAGCCTTGGGATGTATTGGTGAGTGATCGTGAATTCTTTTTTCAGTTGCAAGAGATGAACTTGGCATGGAGTTATTGACCTAACAAGTCAGCGGGTTCTCTTTCCTTGGACTTTCTAGACCCATTTGTGTTGGTGTCTGGCCAACTGTGAGTGAAGGAGTGTAGATTTTATTTCCTAGGGCTAACTTGTATAGTGTGGGAATGAGAGAATCCCTGCAGACGGCCTGATAGAAGGAACTAGTACCTTCAGATCTCAACAAATACATCCACCTGTCCTATTCTGATCACATAGCTCTTGAGAGGAAGCTGAACTGGAGGTTTTCAGAGAGGACACCCCAAGACTGACAGCATGAAACCAGGTGTCTGCAAGAGCTATGAAAAGAACTAATGGTCTGTAAATGCAAGATGATACTGTTATTATTAGGCACACGTATGGATCCTATCCTCATTCTTGTGAAGAAAATTTGTACTTCATATTTGGCATACTGACATATTGCTTTGCTGAAGCTTTTGGGTGAGAGCCGAGCTTTTCCACAGTTCAGTTTAGATTTGCATGTTTCATAGCCTCCATTTATGTGTTTTGTTTTCCTAAAAACATAAAGCCATCCAGAAATCTGATGGCATTCCCCTCTCCCTCAAACTATTTAAAGGCTTCCCAAGTTGTCTTTATCCCTGTATTTTGCTAATACGTCTTTTGACTTTGCACAGTTTGTTTTTAAGGCTATTTGGGTGTGGTATTCATTTAACATTTTTAAATTTATGCCTTGTATATTTTCCACTATGCGAATCTGTCAGGCTATGAGTGTCTTCCTTGTGTGGGTACTTCATGAAAGTGTTCTTCTGTGCTATTCTGGGGTGGGTAAAAGTGATGTGCTGAATTTGTAACTGAAAGCACAGTTGAAGTGAAGTGTTATTTCTGAAGGACTGAAGTGTTATCATGGGAATGTTGACTTGTAAATGAACTTAGAATTGTACGATTTTGAAAAAAGTTGTACCTGATTAATTAAAATATGTAAACAGTTTTTTTTTCTTTTTCTACGATTGCTCTGAAGCTTTCCTGTATATAGCTGTCTCCATCTGTTATTCTATGATTACTCACAAGACTCAATTTGAAAGGTATCTCTTAGGGATTTAACTCTTGAAATTGAGGCCCAGAAAGAGGAGGGACTTGGCCAGGATTCCACAGCTAATACGCACCAGTTTTAGAATTCCCACCTACCCCAGATATTCTGACCCCCTTATTGTGTTCTTTTCGTTATAAAACCTAATTGCTCCTTCATAATTTCCTCCTTTTCAAAACTACTGTTTTTAGGAAAGTATTGGTATTTTAAACAGCCATGAATGGGAATTCTCCTTTAAGTAGATGTTGGAGGCAGAGCTGTTGAATGAGGCAAATATGGGAACAAACATCTTGCTCTTATAAAGGTCCCTTGCGAGACACTAAGGTTGAATCTTGCATAGGACACATTCTGTGCATGTGCAGCAGATGGCACTCTGCATTGGACTAGATCACAAGCCCAGCTTGTGCCACTTTTGTTCTGCTGTAGTAGGTACAGTAAATTAGAGCCAGGGGGACATAACCAATTATGGTGCTGGTTGATTTTTTGCTTGAGAGGCATGCGTTTTGAAATCTTTTCCAAGTTTACAGAATGAATCCAAAGCAGTACAGCTCAGCCTATTGGTAAATGTGGTTTCGAAGTTATAAAACATAACTTGTTCCTTTCTCACCTCCCTCATTAAAAGATCATACAACTGAGTAAATAGAAATAAAGGTGCAGGGGCTTATTTGATTATTTTTAGCACCATTTAGTGTAATTTTTCCCTTCCTGTGTGAAGAGCCTGTTGTTGCTCCTCAGTTTGTAACTGTAATGAAGACATGTAAAAAGTTTGTTGCATGCCTTACTGTGTGGTTAGTGAAGGTGGCTGCTATTTTCAAGGATGATTCTTTGAGGGGCAACTGCCTTTCATCGTGAGCTGGGTAATTGCTTTGCTAAATCAAACTGTCTCACCTCTGATTATGAAAGCCTGACTGTTAACATTTCCTAGTGGTCAACAGCTAAATCTCTTGCTTAAGTGTGTCATTGGACTGTTACAGTTTGTGGCTGTCTCTCTCTTCTTTACACATTATAGTTCTTTGGTAGTGATAGCATTTCAGTTTAACCTGACAGTTTTTTTTTTTTTTTTTTAAGATTTTATTCATTTATTAGTTAGAGCGAGCACAGGCAGACAGAGAAGCAGGCAGAGGCAGAGAGAGAAGCAGGCTCCCTGCGGAGCAAGGAGCCCGATGCGGGACTCGATCCCAGGACGCTGGGATCATGACCTGAGCTGAAGGCAGCTGCTTAACCAACTGAGCCACCCAGGCGTCCCTAACCTGACAGTTTTAACTGAGGGTATATTACCTGACACAGAGGCAAGTCCCAGTTCTTTAATTGGGTTTCTCATGGTCTGGCGGGTCTTTTTTTTTTTTTTTTTTTAAGATTTTATTTATTTATTTGACAGACAGAGATCACAAGTAGGCAGAGAGAGAGAGGAGGAAGCAGGCTGTCTGCAGAGCAGAGAGCCCGATATGGGGCTCGATCCCACGACCCTGGGATCATGACCCGAGCCGAAGTCAGCGGCTTTAACCCACTGAGCCACCCAGGCGCCCCTGGCGGGTTTTATTTAGCCAGATCCATCCCAGCACAAATACTCCACTGTACTTAAGCCAATGTTCCGCATATCTATACTAAATGTTTATGTAGTTCCTGCAACTGAATTTCAGTCTTAACCACTTCTCTAACCTCTAAGGTCCATTTCAGGTTAGAGACTGTGACCTATGACTCCTCTTTGAAGCTAACCTACTCACTTTACAGGTGAGGGAACAGACCTAATGGCAATTAGGAAATGACTTATTAGGTTATGTGTGGTTTTTGACACCTAAGATTAAAATTCTTTAAGTGGTGGTGGATTCAAGATGTTCTAGTCAGAATCTTAATTTGTGTGTTCCTGGCTCTTAATCCCTCTCTTTTGTCCTGTTCTGTCCTGTCTAAATTCTGATAGAATTTATTATTAGCAGGACACAGATTCACACTGACTTGTTATCTAAAGATTTCATTTGTGGGTGCGTTATATTACTGGAGAGAGGTAGGGCAGTATTGCATTTTTGTCTCTTATAGACTCCAACACAGCGCTAAGTATATAGGTGATGCTCAGACGTGCATTAATTGAATATGCACCTTTGTGTCTGCTTGCCAGTTCTGAAAAGATAAGCATGCTCATCCACTCCCCCAGCCCCGTCCCCAGTTTGACTTGTTTAATGGCCTGTTATTTAAGTACCCACATTTGGATAACTGCTTTAACTTTGGTATTGCCAGTGCTGTCTTTGATTGTATATTATACTTCTTTATGGTAGTATACCCACAGAGTGGGTACCTTTGGATTAGCTCTATGGTAGTACTTGCTTTCTGCCCAAAGCCCAGCAAAAGCATGATTAATACCCAGATTAATATAAATACATGGTCGATTCAGGTTCTAGAGTTTTTGTTGTTTTAGTCAACTACCATGCTAAGATTTTGATGGTCCTGGATAAATGTTTAGAGCAGACTTCTTTTTTTTTTTTAAGATTTTTATTTATTTATTTGACAGACAGAGATCACAAGTAGGCAGAGAGGCAGGCAGAGAGAGAGAGAGGAAGGGAAACAGGCTCCCCGCTGAGCAGAGAGCCCCATATGGGGCTCGATCCCAGGACCCTGGGATCATGACCTGAGCCGAAGGCAGAGGCTTTAACCCACTGAGCCACCCAGGCGACCCAACTTAGTCTTGCTTTTATTTGGAAATCCTAAAAATGAAAGAAGCAGACTTTTAAAATTTACTATTGTTATCATTATTTTCTATTGAAATATAGTTGCACTACTGGGTATTTACCCTAAAGATACAAACGTAGTGATCCAAAGGGGCAAGTGCACCCGAATGTTTATAGCAGCAATGTCCACAATAGCCAAGTTATGGAAAGAACCTAGATGTCTATCAACAGATGAATGGATAAAGAAGATATGGTATATATATACAATGGAATACTATGCAGCCATCAAAAGAAATGAAATCTTACCATTTGCGACAACATGGATGGAACTAGAGGGTATTATGCTTAGCGAAATAAGTCAATTGGAGAAAGACAACTATCATATGATCTCCCTGATATGAGGAAGTGGAGATACAATGGGGGTGGGGGTTAAGGGGGTAGGAAAAGAAAAAATGAAACAAGATGGGATCGGGAGGGAGACAAACCAAAAAAAACTCTTAATGTCATAAAACAAACTGAGGGGGGTTGGGGGGGAGGGCGGTTGGGAGAGGGTGGTGGGGTTACATTATATGTTTAAATAAAAAAAAAAGAAATATAGTTGACACACAATGTTACATTAATTCCAAAAGCTGACTTGTTTTTGTTTTTTTTTTAAGATTTTATTTATTTATTTGACAGACAGAGATCACAAGTAGGTAGAGAGGCAGGCAGAGAGAGAGGAGGAAGCAGGCTCCCCACTGAGCAGAGAGCCCGATGTGGGGCTCAATCCCAGGACCCCGGGATCATGACCTGAGCTGAAGGCAGAGGCTTTAACCCACTGAGCCACCCAGGCACCCCAGCTGACTTGTTTTTAAGGAAGTAACCATGCTTTTTTTTTTTTTTTTGAAGATTTTCTTATTTATTAAGGAGAGAGAGAGGGAGAGAGGAAGTGAAAGAGCACGGGTTTGGGGGGGAGGGTCAGAGAGAGGGGGAATGTATACTCGCTGCTGAGTGGGGAGCCCCATGTGGGGCTTAATCCCAGGACCCGGAGATCATGACCTGAGCAAAGGCAGACAGTTAATCAACTGAATCACCCAGGTGCCCCACAACCATCCTTTTATTTATCTTAAAATCATGCTTATTTTGTATGATGTGCACAAAATATTTGAATGAGTAAATTTGGATTTATTCAACAGATTATGATTTTTTGAACTTTTATAAGTCCCATAGGGCTCTGTTTCATGTTTTATGGAACTCTACTCCAAGAGGAAATCTAAGTAGAGAATGCAACATCAGGAATGGTGTATATCAAAGATAACAACTAAGATCATTTTTGGTTTTGGGACTCCCTCATGTTTGAAATCCAGAGTGGTCATTATCTTCTGCAATAGCACTTCACTTCATTGACGTTATTATCTGAATAACTGCAGAGATGTTACTTTCATTTTTAAAAAAAGATTTATTTACTTATTTGAGAGAGAATGTCGGGGGGGAGCAGAGGGAGAGGAAGAGGGAATCCTTAAGCAGACTCCTCACTGAGCATGGAACCTCACCCAGGGCTCTATCCCATGACCCTGAGATCATGACCTGAGCCTAAATCGAGTTGGACACTTAACCGACTGAGCCACCCAGGCACCCCCTCATTGCTTTTTTATATGCTAGCTTTGTGCCTCTGTGGGTTTTCTTAAAAATTACTGTTTTTTGTTTTGTATTGTTTTGCTTTTTGTGGTTAAGGACAACACTACTTTTTAAGATTTGGAGATAATCACTTACCATGAGGGAATCCTCTATTCTTTATTTGACTGATTAATGCCATATCATGGCTCATGGATATTTTACAGTTACTGGAATAACATGTTTTTTTGGAAAACTAAGATGTTACCAAGGAGGACATGTACTTAAAAGAACTGTAGACTTGAGATCTCAAAAAGACCATAGGTTAAGGAACTAATGCAAGAGTGTTAAAATGGCTTTTTCCTTGGTAGCCCATCAGGTTACTACAGAGCTGAAAATGGCTCCTCCATCTGCTGACCTTTGCATTCATTTCTTTTCCTGAGAAATTATACAATTGTGTGTTTTGTTTTAAAAACAGTTAAATAGGTGGGTTTTAAAAAGTGAATTGGGGCCATATTCTTTCAGTAAGTACCTAAACTCAAAACCAATCTTGAATAATTACTCCCTGATTTCGGTCAAGCTTGATGACACATGTTAAAAAAAATTTGTCCCCTGTATGTTGAACATGCAAGAGAAACCGTCCATTTAATTATTTCACTGTACTTTGTTAAACGCAGTGAGAGAGCCTGTGTAACTTGAAAGTTGACTTCAAGCAGATTAATTTTAGTAAGTTTAGTGACTTGTAAACTGTGTACGGGTGTGAATCTTTATTTATTTATGTATTTTTTTATTTTTAAAGATTTTTTATCAGAGAGAGAGTACAAGTGGGGGAGAGGGGGAAAAGGAGGGGAGGAAGGAGCAGACTCCTAACTGAGCAGGGAGCCTGATGTGGGGCTCGATCCCAGGACCCTGGGACCATGCCCTGAGCCGAAGGCAGCTGCCTAACCGATGGAGCTACCCAGGCGACCTGAGACTTTTATTTTGATAAAAATGTAACTTGGTAAATTACATCACCAGCTGGGTCTAATAGCATGCTAAAACTGAACTTTTTCTAATGTAGTTCTGGAAAAAATGGAAAATGTGACATTGCATTTTGACATCTCTCTTAAAAATAAGAGCCCTTCCAAAGGTTCTTTAAGGGCATTGATAGTATTTATTAATCAAAAGAGTGGGACATTTATCTCTTATACTTTGTTTCTGAAATTTTCAGTTTTTACTATTTATTGTCTATTTTATTGTTTGGGGAGCATTTGTAATGATCACCAGAGAATTGCTGAGGAATACATTATGTGTGTGAGGCTGTCCAGAGGATATTCTCTAGTGTAGTCTTAAACTGTACTTAATGCCTTATAGATTACAAGATTCTTTAGATTCTTTTTTGCGTTCTAAGATAGGCTACATTGTACTTCTTATCTATAGTAGGTGGTATTATAGGATGTTTAAGAGTACTAATATCTCCTGTAAACTTTAGAGAAAGTTAATGTGGCTGATTTTTTTTGTCAAATAACAGGAGAGTAAATAGGTTAGCTTGAACTACCTGACCCTATGTAGAGGAATAGATACAGAAGGAAGCATCTAGGATCTGAGGGCATTGTGTTACCTCATTGAATTCTCACCATAACCCTATGAGAGGCATTGTTATCCCAGTTTTATAGATGAGAACATTGAGAATGAGATAGGTTAATTTCTTCTTAAGTATCATAAACTGTTTTAATGCTAGGGATATAGGATGGACAAGACAGAGGTTTTGGCCGTGAGATTTAAGTCTAGGTCTGGTGGGTTGTCAGTGTGGGCCCTCCTTCCCTTTTGTGTTCTCCTCAGTCATGTTTCTTTTTCAAGCATCTACTGCAGTTTTTTTCCAAGAGATCTCACTGTCTTTCTGACTAGATTTCTGAACTCTTTTTCTCTACCCTCTCCTTCAGGTATTAGGTAATAAGGGTCTAAGGTATTGCTTCCTTAGGATCTTTGTAATTTAGATAAGGATTCTAGAAAATCCCACCCATTATCGAGCATTGCTTCTATAGCACTTTTATAACATTGTCTAATGTACTCCACAACAACTCTTCAGGCAAAATACCCGCCATGGTACAGATGAGAAAATGAAAACCTGGTAAGGGTAAGTAACTAGAATCATTCAGAAAATACCTGTTGAACTACTGTTTGTAACATGCTGTGCTGGGAAAGAGAGATGCCCCTGAGGTGGTCCAAAGAGGTCACGGTTTGGCTAGGAGACACCAACAAGCAAGACTGTAAGTGGTTGTGTGTCCCCCCCCCCCCCCCCGCCATGGGAGCATTTAGACCTACTCAAGAGAACTGGGGAATGGGGAAGGCTTTACAAGGGAGGCCTCGCTTAAGCTGAAATTTGAGGAAATAGAATGTGTGGGGGATTGGAAAGGTGGCAGTTTCCATTCTAGACAGCACCAGCATCTGACATGATAGTCTGAGGTAGGAAGATGTCTTTGAGAAACGGCCAGTAGTTTGTTATAATTGGAGTATGGGCAAGAATAGCCAGAGATTAGGCTGGACAGTAGTAGTGATACCAGTAATAATTAAGTACACCATGTGTTACGCACTTTACATAGGTAATCTCACTTAATTCATGCGATACCCTGTGGGTAGGTACTGTTACTATCCTCCTTTCATAGATAGTGAAACTGAGTTATGTCAGATTGGTTGATTTGCCCAGGATCACATCTGGTAAGTGACACTCAGTTAATAAATGACTTGCTCAGGGTCACACAGTTGCGACTGGCATACCTGGCAAGTAAATCCAACGGGTCTGGCTCCAGCGACTATCTCTTAGCTACTGTGCTGTGGTGAGGGAATCACACTGTGAAGGGACTTGTGAAGGAGTTGGAATTTTATTGTGTAGGTCAGTGGTTTGTTTTTTTTTTTTTAACTCAACCCACAGTAGAAATACATTTTATTTCATGACCCAAAAAGTGCATGTGTGCGTAAAAGTAGGAAAAGTTTCATGAAACAGTATTTTTACTATGTGTGATTTACATCATTCCTGTGCTGTTTTGTTCAAGAAATACTGGTTGGGACGCATTTAAATTGATTCCACAATTTAAGCTACAGTTTAGAAAAATACTGCTGGTCAATGGGTGAGTGTTTGAAGAATTTCAATCAAGTGAATCACATGATCAATTTGTGCTTTTTGGTAGGTTACAATAGCAGCTGTGTGAAGGCTGGATTGGAGAAGACGGGACCAGAAAAGCCAAGAGGCCAGTAAGGGACATCTTAATGGACCAGGCAAAGGATGCCTGACTGAGGACAGTAGCACTGGGGATAGAGAAAAGAAATAGAGAGAAGGGAGGCTTAGGAAATAGAATTGATAGAACTTGATGATTGGACGTGGACTATCACTCAACCAGGTAGAAAGGTACCAGGTAGAAAGGTAATTCATTTCAAGGGTTGTCTGATTCTGTTAATGCACGGGTGCTGAAACTTTGTTTCTGGATGGTCTCTGTGTTTCTTTTTACAGTCATGTTAAGTATGTTTCATTGTTGTGATTGTTGTACCTCTACTCTTGTATATAAAAATGTGTTGACCTGGTTTAATGATTTTCTAATTTGTATATCAGATTCCCACCTTATCCCCATTTTCCTGCTCCGTTCCCCTACCTCATACCATCAGAATCTAAAGGATTTGCAGACTGGTATGGAAGAAGTTTACAAAACATGATGACCGCTCAACAAAACTTAGTTGAAAGTATGGGTTCTGTGTATTGTACTCTTCCAAGGAAGAAACTCTTCACATTACGTTAATTAGAGGAATATTTTTAAGTAATTTCCTTTGACTTTGTTCTCTTCAATGTTCCACTTTTGTAGTATTTGTTTACCTTTAGAGAATATTGAGCATTGTATATATGATAGTTTTTTATATTTAAAACAAACAAAAACCTAGCTATTCTTTTTTTTTTTTTTTTTTAAAGATTTTTATTTATTTATTTGTTAGAGAGAGAGAGAGAGCGAGCACAGGCAGACAGAGTGGCAGGCAGAGGCAGAGGGAGAAGCAGGCTCCCTGCCAGGCAAGGAGTCCGATGTGGGACTCGATCCCAGGACGCCGGGATCATGACCTGAGCCGAAGGCAGCTGCTTAACCAACTGAGCCACCCAGGCGTCCCAAACCTAGCTATTCTTAAGCATGAAGCCTTTTCTTAGTAAAATTTTAGCAACCTTCTTGATCACATTAGAAATGAAGATACAGGGACGCCTGGGTGGCTCAGTTGGTTAAGCAGCTGCCTTCGGCTCAGGTCATGATCCCAGCGTCCTGGGATCGAGTCCCGCATCGGGCTCCTTGCTCGGCAGGGAGCCTGCTTCTCTCTCTGCCACTGCCCACTCTCTCTGACAAATAAATAAATAAAACCTTAAAAAAAAAAAAAAAAGAAATGAAGATACAAGAGTCCTACTGCTTCTGCCACCCCAGTTTCTCAAGAGGTATAAAAAATAAAACCACGTAATCATCGAGAATGAGTTATATGGAGTGATTCTCTAGTATGTTAATTACTTTACTGGATTGCTTTATAGAAAACACATATTCTTTGGTATTTTTCTAGGTATTATAATACGAAGGCAAGCATTTGATAACTATGACATTTTAAATTTGTTTTTAAAAATATTTTATTTAAGAGAGAGTGTGTGTGCAGGGTTGCACGAATGAGCAGGAGGTGAAGCAGAGGCAGAGGTAGAGGAGAGAATTTCAAGCAGACTCTATGCTGAGCTTGATCCCACAACACTGAGATCATGACCTGAACTGAAATCGAGAGTCAGCCGATTAACTGACTGAGCCACCCAGGCATTCCAGCTGTCAAAAGTTTTAGAGCCATTACAGTATCTGCTTTGCCAGAGAGATTGTATTTGTCATATAGGGAGCCTTTTGAAATCTCTGGGAGCAAAGGATTGTTTTATCATCACAGAATTATTAGTTTTCTGAGGTAGATAAAAGAAGAGATGGAAGTGCTATATGTGTGTTTAAATCACCAAAATAAAAGTAAATAATTGAAGAGGATGAGGTACCACGTGATATAATAGGAGTGTGGGTTCTGTTCATTTCTCATCTGTTAACTTGCTGTTTGCCCTTGGGCAAGTGACTTACCTCTTTGGTCTTAAATCTTTTGGTTGGTTAAATAAGGGGGCTTGATCAGGTGAGCCTAAAGGGCTTTCTAATTCTAAGACATCTATCATTTTCATATAAATGATTTTTATGTTATTTCATGGTGGGAGGCGTGTATAAAATCATAAACCCATGTATAATATATTTGTTTATTCTTACAAGGGTCAAGGGCTTGATTGAAGAAAAATAGCTTCCATTTTCTTTTTAGGGCGGTTTGCCTAATTACTTCTGACATCTTGATAGACAATTTACCCTGCATTCCTCTTAAACAGTTCATTATGCTTTAGTCCCATCTTTCTCTTTTGGCTTCTTTTCCCATTGGAACTACTGAGGGTGTGGGGGGAGAGGTGAAGATATGGTGGGGGAATCCAGAGATTTGGAGAGATAGGGGAGGGAAGGAAGAAAGAAGCTAATGTTATAGTGCTGAGATAAGATGGACTGTTCTTCCCCACTGCCCTGAAATATTTTATTTATTTATTTGTGTGTGTGTGAGAGAGAGAGCACGCGCGTGAGCGCCCAAGCAGGGAAACGGCAGGCAGAGGGAGAAGCAGGCTCCTTGCTGAGCAAGGAGCCGGACTGGGATTTGATCCCAGGAGGCTGGCATCATGACCTGAGCCAGTGGCACGTGCTTAACTGACTGAGCCACCCAGGTGCCCCAAGATGGACCATTCTAAAAACTTGTTAATTCTGAGCTGTGGCTTGCCAGTCTGAAACAGAAAATGTTTCTGTTTTCCTTTGTAATTATGCTACAGGAATTCTGAGTGTGAAAACGTCAGGTGATTGATTAGTTGCTCTTAGTAGTCTGTTCTTCCCAACCCTGTAAACGGAGCCTAATTAGTGTCAAGAACACTCAAGTCAGTGTTGGATAAATGAGAGTCAGTGAGTTAAAAATTCCTAGAAACCATCCTCTAAATCCTTCAGCCCTGTGGAAAATGCATCTGTAGATCATCTTGTTGTCTGTGCCTAGATAATACAGTGATGGGAATCATGGAAATATGAAGAAGGAATTAGTTTTCTTTGATTCAAGAAGCAACAAATCATTTTAAAAGAGTTCACAGATTATGCTGAAATGAGCAGGACTTTAGAAAATACTAAGTAAAAATAGTGATGGAAAAATATTGTAGTGTTTTGTGTTATAAATGATTTAAGAAATTGACACATGCATCTGCCTAGAGCAGGTGGAGGAGAAGAGAGAAGGGTGAAGGGGTGGGCACTGCAGAAGAGAGCTTTAAAGGAACTCTTTGAAAGAGGTGCTGCCAACTCTAGATTCCCTACATGTATATATTTCCAAAGATGACAGATTTTTGGAGGTGTTTATTTTGGAACTAATCTTCTATATTTCCATTCTGCCCCCACTGTATCCTGAATCTTGTGCTGCCAGAATTCTGCTAGCTGCCATGAAGCAGGGCTGTGGCAAGTGGCCAAGTGTGATAAAACCTATTTTTCATTTTAAATCAGAGTATGAATGTCAGAATACTTAAAAGAAGTATTTACGGATAGATTGAATGGAGTAAGAGAAATAGTAAAAACCTAATGAGAAGATTGAAAGTTTCTCATTTGCTTTTGATGGGATTACATTTATTTTGTAAACAGCAGAATACCAGCTTATGTCTTCCTCTGTCAGTTTCTCTCTCCCTTGTCCCTCTTTCTCTGATCTTTGCGTGCTGGTGCTCGAAGCTGCTGAATACACAGGAAAAATGAGTTTTCTGATCCCCAAGAGGTGGTAGTGATTTTGTTGTTGTTGTTGTTTTATTTTTATCTTTTGAGGGGATCCCAAGGGTATGCTCTGTGTGAATGTTTCATTACACATATGCATGTTAGTAATCCAGTTTTATTTATTTCGTTCTGGCTTTCACTCCAAAAATGAAATCTTTTCTTTTTTCCATTTCCGGCTCTGACTTAAGCTTCAAAACAAAATGTTGTCTAAACATCGTTGAGATGGTAAAACAGTTGTAATATATAACTCTACAGAATTTTGAAATATTCATTTACTAAGTGGAAAGTTGAACTGCAATCAGTACTTTCTTTAATTTTAATATCTCATTCTGCATTGACATTTGATTCATAATGAAATCAAGTTCCTTGTTTGGCCAAGTGCCACAAAATTGGGTGAGCTTTAAATATGTAATGACTTTGTTTTTAGTTATTGCTAGAGCTTTTAGCAGTAAAAAGGGGAAATTGAAAGGAAACTCTAGCAGATTTTTTTCCCTAAAAAGAGTATTCTTGGTAAGTTTAAAAGTAGAGACAAGCTGAGGCCTTAAGTTACAGATCTGAGTCACATCACAGCCAGCATCAGAAAGTAGCAGTATTAGTGGAAGAAAACCCAGGTCAGTACTGTTAAGCCCTCTGTCAAAACTCACCTGGAAAGGGCATTCTCTCACCAGAGTGTTTTTTGGGGGGGGGAGAGGGGAGGTGATGGACTGGTGGTGGGGTGGGTGGAGTGTGTTTTTCATAAGGGAATTACATTGTATTCATTTAAATAATATAATATCATTTTAAAAGTTAGACTAGGAATGCTGCCCCCCCCCCTTTTGGTGTGGAATGTCCTCATTATCATATTCCTGGGAAAATCCTTTGTACTTCTGGAGAGAAGGAGGATGATAAACTTGTCTTGTGCAAAATGCCCAACAGCATCTGCTGTAATACAGCAAGCTCATGTGGGATTGAGCTGCTGCAGCAAAAACTTGGTTTGCTCTATAAAAATGCTCAGATTTTTGAAGTGCAGACAAGCTGTGGAAGGAAACTTGTTGGCCTTTATTCATTGTTTCTTTTCTGTGTGTTTGGAATAATTTGCAGTTTGGGAATGCTTTCTTTTGTAAAAAGGATATGTGCCTTAAATGGTAAAAAGTCTGTTCTTGAATGGTGTCATGGTTTTATGGAGCAAAGGAAAAATGGTCTACGAATGGGGGGAGTGAGTACTTTTTGAGGTAGATAGTTGATGGGAAATAAATATTTGTTTTAATAATATACCTTATATATGTATTTGCCATTGAGTATTCTTTACTTTGTAGTCATTATTTTAGTCATTATTTAATTTTTGTATTATTAATATTGTAGTCATTATTTAGTCATTATTTAATTTTTGTGTCTTCCCATTTTCATGCAGTTGTCTTTCATTTGCAACATTTTTGATAATGGTTGCAGAGTACACAGTACAGAACTCCATTCGGGTTGTCCCTCCAAATGATTTGCTATTGTGCTTTCACCAGAAATGCTGATGCAGGAAGGGAAACACTAATACATGGGATGCTTTCCAGGGACTGTAGCTAAGGCAAGGCAAACATTAAGCCAAAATTAAGAAGAATATGTGAGCTAGGCGCACAAGATGTGGTCTGGCCAAATATGCTATTAACCGGGAATATCCCATTCTAATTAAATTAATTGAGGCTTGGGCATTTTTGAATCATCAGACTATCTGTTAAAAAGGTGATCCATCTTTAAGCATTTTAGAATTAGGGAAAAATGCAAGAATAGTCTTTTGCCTAAAACTTATTTGCAACGAGAAATTATCTTTGCGCTTTCTTATTGGAGAGATTCTAGTGCCTCAAGAATCCTGTTTATTTCTTCCATTCTGGTTCTGAGGCAAAGGATGATGAAGGGACCTGCAAGAAGGCAGAGATAATGAAAAAGAAAAAAAAATTTTTTTTGAGGAGGGTTGGCATGATTAGATGGAAGAGAGAGTATTGAGAATTAAAAATTGAGCATTAGCTGATTATTAAGAATGATTTTTGTTTTTTCACGATTGCTGCTCTTCTTGCAAGTTTCAATTTTTTATTAACATTATTTTACCCACAAATAATGTAGGCTTTATGAGAGGATGTGGTGGTACGTGAACAGGCTCTTTTTAAAATTGTCGTTGTTCTGGAATAAATATTGTTATTGGTCTGGGTTTTGAGAGATCTCTGATTAAATTTGCCAAGAGTCAAGCATTTTGAAACAGAACTCCTAAATCAGAGGGCTGTGGGGCAAGGTAAATGAATTAGATTTTTTTTTTTTAGTGCACCAAGTCTTCTAAGTTTTGTAAATTTGTTTCTGAAATGAGTGAAAGTTCTGAATAAATCTGGATAAGCTGAGACTTCTATTGCCAGAGTCCCCTTCAGTTTTAAAAAAAATTTTCTTGTTTAAAAAAAAGGGAGGGGTACCTGGCTGGTTCAGTTGGTAGAGCATGCAACTCTTGATTTTGGGGTTGTAAGTTCATACATTGAGTGAAGAGATTACTTTTAAAATCTTTAAAAAAATATTTCACATTTCTTCTTCCCTCATTGTTTTATAGGGTTCCATTTTTCTAAATGCTAGAAGCATAGAGAAGAGTGAAAAAATTTTGCTTCTTTAAAACTTTTTCTAAAAATATTATTGGTCTATGAATTTATGCTTCAGATTCTCTATTTTTACATCTGTATGAGCTTACCATGTGGTAATCAAAGAT